>JANCMA020567214.1:0-10051 GCA_024336925.2 Zoanthus solanderi
CCCCTCATACCCTGACAGGTTCTGTTATGTGCCTGAGTCAGTTATTTGACATTGCTATAATCATGACAAACAGGATTGGTGTCTGGTGGGACAGTTAACACTACATGTGGAAGGGACTTCTTTGGGCTTGGGCCACAGTCCTATTAATGATGATGTCATGATAGAAATTATTTTATTGTATGAGCCAAAAACAGAAGTGCAGTTTTGACTAAGTTTGAGTTTTATTACACTCTAGATGAAATTGATTTTTTTCTGGCAGGTGAAACACATCAATGCTTCAGTTTACAAAAGAGTTAGAGACATCATTGCCAATGCCGACAGAAAGTTTTATGTGTTTTCAAATGAGCACCACAAGGAGACATACATTGAGAGAGAGAAAGATGAATCATCAAATGACCGAAATGACCGAGCTATCAGAGTGTCAGCCAGGTAAGACAAACTACAAATTATTTTGTTTAAGAATTTCATTCTAATATTTTCCCCAGCTCCAAGTGGCTAATAAAAGCCGTTTTTAACATCTGTAAACATTGAGGGCCAAACCATTACTTTTCTGAAGGAGGGTATGAGAAATTTTTAATCTCAAACATTTTTTTTCTGTTATTACAATATGTTTTTATCTTCAAAGGGTCGATTGAGTAACAGACTTGTTAATATTTTCAGCACATAAACAACAACTTTCAGTTTCTTTACACACATGTTTTGGCAGCGTCTTCAGCTTTCATCAGTGTTATAGTAAACTACACGATAATGGTATGTATATATAGGAAAATTGATGACAATAGCGATAGATGCTGAGATAATAGAGTTGTTTAGAATACAATGGTGGCATTCACAATGCAAATTCTTATCTTCAGGAAACTATTTTGCAAATAATATATTCTTGTGTCTGACTTCACTTAATAATGTGGATCTTTGTCAGTTATATAGTTTTTTAAAACTTTTCTGATTTTAAAACAAAGTTAAACCTGATTTTAAAACCTTTGATTATTACTCTTAACTGCTGAGTCAGACTAGTAACAGGTCAGTTTCCTCAATTAATTTTGTTTTGTCCCATTTCAAAGTTGGTTCACCTATGCTGCAGTTGTTTCAGCCAAGATGTATGTAGATGGACATTTAATTATTGGAAATTAAAAGTTGTTTTTAAATAAAAACTGTGCAGTGTTACAAAATAATTTTAGATAAATTCAGTGGATATATAAATAGAGTCTAGTAGCAAATTTTCAAATATACTGCTGACTTATTTTTGTGGTTATCTGACTAACACCCTATGTCATGGTCTCAGAAAGAAAGTCTGTCAGTAAATTTCCCTGTTATTTTTTTCCACCTTGGGGGACAAGCTGTTGTCATGTTTACAAGCATGGCTCCTTGTGGTTAAAATGATTTATTGAAATGATGCATGTTTTTGGATGTGTTAAAACTAAGAGGTTTGTACCTCTGTAGTTAAAGTGTTTTTCTCTAGTTATCGTGGAAAAAACTCTTGGTAAATGTTGTTTGGAGCGAGCTTTAAACTGTACATGTGGGGTTGGAGAAAATGGGCAAGTAGTGGAGTAGCTGGCTTCAGAAACTCAAAAACTGGGGAAGGTCTGTTTCACCAGAAACCTTGGGTAGTCAAAGTAAAAAACAGTATTTGACAGGCAGCTGTGGTTTAAGCAATGAAATGTTTAGAAAATTCAAAACCCTTTGCTTTTGGGAGCACAGACAATGAGTTCACTCGCAAAGGTTTGATTTTGTCTTTTAATCCTTTTTTTGTCACCCAAATAAAAAGTTGTATTAATTTTCACGTTCTATACTAGCCTTTATGCCAAATATTAGTTTTTAAACATGTAGAGCTGGAAATGAATGTACACAAAAACCTGTGTTAGGTGTATATTTCATGTACTTTAAAGCTCAAAATTTTTTAATGTCTTGAAGCTTTTAATTGGTTAAAAACAAATAAAAGCTATCCTTTCTTGTGATCTTACTATTGACAAATCAATATTTAGAACTCGTGTAATTGTATTTTGTTTTGGTGTTAACTGTATATTTTATTGGTTACAAGTGGCAAGTGTAACCTTGCAATTCAAGTTTTTTCTCTTTCCAGTTATTGATTCTAAACCGTTTTATGACTGATCTGCCTCGATTAGCTAATGCTATTTGCGGATCAGCCTGTAAAAATCTGTAAAAATTCTTAATATTGTAATAAAGATGTTGTTGTCCTTTTCCATTTGTTGGTGTAAAGTTGACTGTGCTTGTTTCACTAAATGATCCTCAGCTTCTTAGATTTCTTCCACTGTCAAAGGGCCTAGAAATCGCTGTTTTGGGTCTCCATTTGGATCGCTCTTCCTTCTGATGTTCTTACAGAATCTAAAGACATATGCAACCACTCTTCTCTTCCACGATGAGAACTTGGCCGGGGGTTATTACTGGCTCAGTAACTGTAGCTGCATTCACTATCAGTACGTTTTGCCTTTGCTTCCTTACTTCTTCCATGTCCGGTGTACCTGGTTCCATTGGCCAGAACTCTTTTGGTGGCTTCAAAAACTCAGGACCATTGAGCCACCTTCCTTTCATGTCCTTGATTGGATTCCCTTTGTAAGATCGTCAGCAACATTTAGCTGAGTTGGACAGTACATCCATTAGCTTGGATCCGATACTGACTGTATCTCTCCTACTCTAACTGAGGTAAATGGCTTGTAACTATGTGAAGGTCCCTAAATTCTTGCGATCACCACTCGGCTATCTGAAAAGTACTGTACACTCTCAAAGTCAAACCTTATTTCTTCTCTAATCGACTTTGCTAACCAACTTGCCATGACTGCGGCTTGTAATTTTAAATGGGGAATACTTAATTCTTTGAGCAGTGCGACTCTAGACTTAGCAGCAACAAACTTAACACCAAAAGCCCCTGTATTCAGAAGCCATCTCAAATATGCACAAGCCCCAAAGGTTTGCTTTGATGCGTCACAAAGTGCTACCCAGGAAGGCTTGCCAACTGCATCATTTGGTGTTAATGAGCAATCAAACTCATCTCTGTTAAGTTCAGTCATTTCTTCTAGCAACGTCATCCACTTCTCACATGCACTTTGTGGAAGCTCATCATCCCAACTTATGCCTAACTGCCACAACTCTTGCATTGCAATTTTCGCTTTGACTGAAACTGCTGTGGCCACTCCAATAGGATCAAACACACTTGCCATTTTACTGAGCACAATGTGCTTAGTTAACTATATGGGTATAGCTCGGTAAGATTGCTGCATTGGTAAATCCACTTCTCCTAGCTTCAACTTGACTTTGAATGAAAACTTATCTTCCTGCGGTATCCAGATGATACCCAGTACTTTCTATTTAGCTTCCTCTTTTCCAAGCATTACTTTGGTTGTTTCATTTTCATCGTTACTTAAACCGTTGTACACCCATTTCTTAACCTTAAATCCTCCAGCATCCAGGATCTCGTTGATGTCTGAGGTAGGCTGGTTTGCTTGTTGTACAGTGTCTGTTGAAGTGATAATGTCATCCATGTACAGTAACTACTATTCCATATACACTTAGCAGCTTCGGGCTTAGTCTCCTCCTTCATCAGGGCAGTTTTCTTCAGAGCTGTTATTGCCGTTGTTGGTGCTGGGTGATCCCCAAACATAAGTACATTCTTGACAAAGACATCTGGTTTTCTCTCTCTCTCACCGTTTCGCCACAGGAACCTCTTTACGTGCTGGTCCATTAATGGGATACTGGTCGTATGATACATCTTTGAAATGTCTCCACAGATATCAATCTTCTTCCCATGAAATCTTAAAATCACTCCAAACACACTGTTTTTAAGGTCAGGACCTTTGTACCAGTAGTCATTTAAGCAGTGTCCTTGAAAAGGGGCTGAACTATTAAAAACAATTCTAAGAGGGTACTCTTTTTCTCTGGCCATACTATGCCATGGTGTGACACATAGTAAACGGGACCCTTCCATCCTAAATCTCTTTCTCTGTCAACTTCCTAGAGAACTTTCTTTCCACCATTTCTATCATCTGACTGTTATAACTCACTGCATGCTTGGGTTGTTTTGCTAATCTACGTTCAGTAGTCTGTAACTTGCTTAACACTTAGTTGTAATTATCTGGTAGATCCTTAGGGTTTCACTTCCATGGGTACCCCATAACCCAATGTTTATCAGTCAGTTCACATTTTTCATTAATAATCCTTAGACCCTCCCTGTCTTCAGATGACATCATTACAGGCTCACAGTTATATGAACCAGAGTTAACTCCCATTGTCTCAGTCTTCCAAAAGTCAGTGAGATCAACTGGCTCAAGCTGGACAGTAGACACTCTTACTTGACTCTTGTCACAGCAGTCTGTGCCTGAGCCATACTCTACTATTCCGAGTGGTCCCATTCTTATTGCTAGGTTATCCTTAATCTTAACTTCTCCACCTTGCTAATTTGGATAGTTAATTCCAATCAATAGGTCAATAAGGCCACTTTTTCTTTTAATTCTACTCTCTTGTACTCCAAACACATGAGCTACTTTCTCTATGTTAATGTCTACAATGTCCTTTGAAATCTGTGGAATACCCACAGCTTCCAGCCTTTGTACTCATTTTCCTGACTCATTGCAAACAGCAACTTTGTACAATTTTGTGTTCTGTTCTTCCTCAGTTCCTCCTACTTTAGTTGTCAACACTTTAACTGGCCTGTTCTCTAGATTTAAGGACCCTGCAATTTCATTACGAATCAAACTTATTTGTGCTCCACTATCATAGAAAACACTAAGTCTTCTGTCCTGTAAGCTATCATTAGGGGTTTTCACATATCCAGCCGCCACAGGTAAAATTGCATTACCCTTGTTTTCTTGCATGAAACCTCAGATGGGCAGCTTTTGTGGGGTTGACATACCACCATGTAAAAGCTTGTGATGGAAATATTTGCCAGGTGAACCATTTCATTCATCTCATTACATTCCCTTTTCTTAGAACAATTGATTGCTGTATGTCCTTTTCCCCTCTTTAAGCAGCAAAAACAAGCCCTCTGTTCTTGTACAATTTTGTACCTCTGTACAGGGGTAATGTTTTTAAAACACGTACATTCATCAACATAGTGCATTCCTTGACAGACAACAACTAGGCTTAAAATTCTTTGACTGATTTGGCTGATCAACACTGAATGCATTGATAGAGGGATGACTACTCTGTCTGTTCTTACGAATATTAGCACCAGTTCGAAGTCTCGCTGACATCGCTTCCTCCATCCACTCTAAAAGGTTGGCCATTGTGGGTTCAACCTTATGGAGTGTAAGGTGGCGCACCCATACTCTCAGGTCATCTTTCAACATTTTTCTCTCAATAAGTGAAATTACATGAGTGTTATCCAAATCCTGAGGTCTTTTTACTTCTTTCAAAATGTTGTAAGAGCGCCTTACAAGGTTGACTAAATCACAAAATCTACTTTCCTCCCCTGACTGTATGACTATGAATTTCTCAATATCATTGATAACAGTGTCTGAGACAACTCTAGGGTCGCCATAATTAACATCAAGATACTTCCATGCTGCTTTTAGATCAGCATTAATTCCTTCAATCAACTTTGCGGGTTCTGGACCTAAATATGATTTTAACAATGCAATTGCATCTCGATCAGTGTAATTATCTTGAACTGCATGTCGCGATTTTTCAGCGACGGAATCTCAGTAAAACACTCTAACGGTTTGGAAATACACTCTCAATCAACTTTATTCGTACTGTTTGCTACAACGCTCTACAACAATCTGTCTTTCTTTTCTTTACAATTTTGGTTTTCATTTCTTGTCACATACATGTTATAGAGTTTCACTTTTGATTGACATTTCCGGCCAAATCTTTCACTAATTTAATCACATAATAGTTTTAACGTAACTAGAGTAAGTAATTCTCAAACACTGCATACTTGAAATCAGACTTGAAAATAAAATATTTTCTAATATCTCCATAAAGCATGGGTAACTTTGGTTTCTCTCTCTTTAGACTAAATGTCACTGGTTTCTTTTCTTTCTTTTTACTTGGAATACTAGCTTTACTGCTCTCACTTCCGTCCGACTCACTCCCTTCACTGTTGCTTTCAATTTGGTGCTCAACATCTTGGGTTTGACCCGGTTTATAATCATATACTCCTATTGTTAAATCGATAAAATCTTTATTTACAGTTTCCATCCATTCCTTGGCTTCATTAAAGTGTTCATCATCTAAATATACTGCGTATTCTTCGTGTCTCTTTAAAACAACGTCATAAGCTTTTTTCGCATCTTGAAACGCTGCCGACACCTTCAAAATCTCCCGTTTTGCTGCCATTAATGTCCTGATTGCTCCCATACATCTAGTAAAATGTCCCTTGGTAGATCTTTGTAAATTCTTTGCTTTATCTTTCTCCGACATATTGGCCTCGAAAGCCGATCGATTATATTCCTAAAATCCTCAGATGTTGTTTCGAACAGCGTCGGAAAGGCGAGTCACGATGCGGGTTTCAGTATTTCGTGTTTATTCAACACAATACAATGCAATGCAATCTGAAGCTAAAAAGAACAACAACCCTTATATCTACATTCTCTTGAAACCATAATTGAAATCGAGTGGTAAATTACTTACATTTTGTCGGCATCGTAACCTCTTGAAAACCTAACCATATTGTCAATAACTTTGAACTAGATAATTCATACCGTAAAACAGAAACTACAACTTAGCCAAAATTGGTGACCGACTGAACTGTCAAAAACCATGTGCTTTGAAATTTACATAACTGTCTCGACCCAGTCCTTCTGACGGAAGCAATTGATGTAAATAAAAACACAAATTAGATATTGCAACTGAAATCACTTGTTTATGTACTCAACTGAAGTTTACCTCTAACCCTTTCACTACATACAGGTTCTTATTTTTAATATATAAAAATGTCAAATGTTACATCCCTCCCTACATTGTAAGTGTACTTCTATCTGCCTGCTGCAAACATGGGCCAAAGCTTGTATCATTTTACGTAATGTTCAATGATAAGATCTTGTGCACATTATTGTTGAGTTTGTCCAGGTGTCTCTGTGCTTCCTGTGTAACTTGCTGCTGGCAATCCAGTGTGAACCAAATTAAAAGCCTCGTTGGCACTCTGTGGGTGTGCACTCTTTAAAGAACAACATATTCTTCCTTACAGCACCTGTACACAATTATCAGTTTCTACTGTTACCGTGGAACCTTCCTCAACTACTGTGTAAAGCTTTGAGTTGTAAAGTGTGGCACTCTTTGTTTTGCTGTCATCTCTCTTGATCAAGACTGCATCTCTTATGTTTATTGAAGAGGTCTTGACATAAGGCTTACTGTCTGCATACTTCTTCATTTTGACCTTGCCTTCTGGTCATTCACTCATATCACGGTGTCTGACTAAGATGTTAGTGACTCCGGTGACTTTGTCTTTATCAGCCTTCCAAACAGAGCTGTTGCTGTGGAATCTATGTTGAGGTTTGGCACGGTAACTTTTTAGTGGTTGGTTCAACTCTTGTTTGACAAGCAACCAAACAATGTCTAACATGTATAATGACCATTTGATATTTTTCCTCTTTGTATCTGGAGATAAAATAAACTGTTAAGTGTCAAACTGTATCTAAAGATGACAATTAACTTCAATGTGAAACTTTACAAAAACGGGATGCCGAAACCAAGTTTTTTTCCCTCGATTATTTTGCAATATATAGCTTCTGAAGGCCAAGAGAATGCTATCCTTGATTCTTTTAACCCACTTCATAAAGTGTTGCAAAAAAGTTCTTCTCGCTACAAAACAAGAATGCCTCGCACCTTGACGCCTTGATTTTACTTTACTACGCTAATATTTTTCACATCTACCTCGATTTTTATCATAGATAACCCTGTTAGCACCCCAGTTTCAAAGTCTAATTGACTTTGGCATAGAACTGTATTATGATCTGTAACATTTTTTTTTTAAGTTGGTAAGGTAACCCATAATGAACGGTGACTGGCTCTTTGTGGTTTAGAAATGGTAATGTGGGTTTGAGCAGTATGCCTTCTGAAATCCAAAGTTATCCTTTTATCACCCTCCAATTTGAAACATACCACATTACTGTTGACAAGAGTTCCATCAGTAGCCCAAAAAAATAATTCTATGCCAGCCCTTTTTCGATTTTATTATATACAATATTAATAGACCATGCACTGCTCAAAGTATGGCAGCCTTGCCTATACCTCCCATGTTTTCATTATACTTTTTTATTCTGGAGTTTCTTTAGAGTAGAGCTTAGTGAGGTGGTCAAATCGTTTACGTAATTCCAATAAACCTTGTTTAACTTGTCTTTTACAAAATTATTTAGCCTTTTGTATTTCGTCCATTGTTCGGGGCCCCCAGAGGACTTTATTCGTTTCCATAAATGCCTCTTTGTATGAAAATAATTTCTTTAGTTTGGAATTCATCCACGGTATATTTGGCTGTGATCTTAGTTGTTTATTTGGAATGTTACGATCAAGTGCTTGAAAAAATAAAGATTTCCAAGCGTCCCAGACTTCATCAATAGTATCCATGAGATATATGCAGTCCCATTGAAGGTTGTCAAAATCCTCCCGTAAACCAGACCAATCTGCAGCGCGATAGTTGTAAACAAACCGACCGCTTCGCTTAGGTCTGAGATATTTAGGTTTGAGCTTGAATTCAATGGAGCAATGGTCCGATCCACCGATGGGTTGATGAATTTCCAACTCTTCTATTAACTCCGGAAACGTTGTTAAAACTAAGTCAAGAATGTTTTGTTTACGGGTTGGCTGCAAGACCAATTAATGGAGGAAATAATCAGCAATAATATCGCAAAATGTTGTCGACAAAACATCAGGACATGCTGGCGATGGAGTAGACCAGTCAATTTGTGGGAGATTAAAGTTACCCAATAGCAGAATATTTAGATTATTGTTCGATTAACAGTAAGGACTTTTCCAGCTCTTTTAAATAGTTGATGTTTCTGGAAGGGAGTCTGTAGAATATCCCTACAAGAAATCTTGAGTGTGGCTTTCTTACGACCAGTTCACACCATAGAATTTCGCAGTCTGATTCATACTCTGTCCGTCTAATGCAGTTCAAATCTTGATGAACAGCCAACAGGATCCCCCCGCCGTGTCTTGAGCGATCTTTACGATGAACATTGTTAATTGTCAAGTCCAGAAATGTTTCTGAAATGGCGACTAAGTCGTACCTTTCTAAACAATGTAATTAAGCCATATATATGCAAGGTTATTGCATTTTTCAATAAATTATTACTATTAATGGTCTAGATATAAAAAGTAAATATTATAAAACTCTTAAAAAATAATCAACATTTTAAGTTGAGCAAGTGAATTGCAGGTCAAATTTAATTATAAAATTGCATTTTTTTACTTCTAGATTATTATACAAGAAAAACTTAATCGATTATCAATACTTAGGTTTCAAATGAATTCGATGAATTTCTTTGGTAGCACATCACAGTAACATAGCAAAGCCATTGGGTATACATTTTTGTATGGGCCATGTTATTTTCTTTACCATTTTCATGTTTCTCTGGCCCACCTCCTTATACTTATTGACTTAGTAGTGCCTTAAATGTGCAAAATAGAAAATGCAAAAATGATTATCAGTGAACATGCAAAATGTACAAATGAAATGGTTTTAACCAAGGCCTGGACGGTTTTGATATTTACCCATTGGTTGAGGGATTGGTGCAGGTAGCAGTTGTTTTCTTCACTGCATGCAAGCATTTTTGGGGATACAGTTCTAGAGGTATTTTTTTAAATAGTTGGTAACTGGACTCATACATTAGTTTGAAGATTTGACAGTAAAAGTGCATAAGACAAAATAGCTACCTACATAAAAATATTTGTCCAAGAAATTTAAGAACTCCTTAAATTTTAATTAGATTGTTTGTTTAAATAATAAATGTTGTACAACTTCAATTGTGAAAATAATATGTAATGTAAAAAATCAAGTTATTTTAACATTATTTTTTAGAACATTTTTAGAACATTTAGGAACCTAGTGAGGTTCCAAGGAGTAGAGATAACAGGACTCGAGGTCCTATGCAAGGATCTT
>JANCMA020567320.1:0-10050 GCA_024336925.2 Zoanthus solanderi
TTACTGATTACGTTAAGTAAAACATGAAAAGTTTATTTAAATTCAATACGTCGAGCGCGCGAGACACGAAAGTCGAATATCATTCGTGATTCCGAAGCATTCCCGAAAATGTGGACACTCGGACATCCAACCCGATAGCAATATAGCTACTTGTGCACGCGCAGTAGCTACAAAAAAGAGAGCAATACTATACTAGACAATACTGTCTACCTATTAATTAAACTTGTTTACAGGGCTATGCTGAAGAAGAAGATGTTGAGTGCAAAGCCTTGAATATAGATTAAGGGGTACGAGGTTAAGATGGTTTGGTCATGTTAAATGTAAAGATGAGAATAGCATACTTAGGAAAGGGATGGAGCTTGAGGTGGAAGGTAAAGTAGAAGCCAGTAGGTAGGCCAAAGAAGACTTGGAATAAGGTAGTGAAAGAAGATAGAGGAAGCTTAACATCATGGAAGATATGGCAGAGGATAGATGACAGTGAAGACAACTCATATCACGTCCAATCCCAGGATTGGGAAACTAGTGATGTTAAATGAAGATGATAATTAGGGTTACGGGGCTATGCTGTTTACCATTGTAGTTTTAAGATTTAGCCCAGTTCACACTGAATACATAAAGAGCTTGTCTTGCTTATGAAATGATCATCTGACAAAATCGTTTTACAAGTAGTTAAATTTTACACTGTAGTGATAGCATTCACTCCGATGAAGGACTAAAGTCCAAAACGTGAGATTTTTAAAATTCTCTCTCAATTCACGCTTTGGGCACTCTTATGAATGCTTCACTTTTTGTTAACCTTCTGCTGTCCCGGAACCTTACTGTCTATTAAACAATTTTTTTTTTCACACATCTCTATCCTTTTATTTCCTTTTGTTTTTTACATACCTATCTCATTGTGTTATCTTGCTTTACTAGTTAGCTAGCTAAATCCTTTACGAGCCTAGTGGCTCATGGAGCTGGTGCTTCTCTCTGGTTTCTGTAGTGCTAAGCGGATGAGAGTCTTTGACTCTGCCTGGATGGGACACTAATCCATCGCAGGTTAGTTCCCAGCAGATGCTGGTACTCATTTACCTACCCCGGAAGGATAGAAAGCTGAGTTGGCTTAGTGGAAAAAAGGTTGCACAAATCAAATCTTGGCAGAGCCGAGGATTGAACTGGGGACCTTGTGGTCGGAAAGCAGCGGTCTTTCCAATTGCGCCAACCATGCCTGCCCATCATGCTTTGCATCACTGTATAAACATCTCTTTATTTGTAACTAGTTCATTCACTCCGACAAAGGACTACAGTCCGAAATGTCAGTTTTATAAAATTGTTGCTCAATTCATTACGATGTAAAATTTAACTACTTGTAAAACTGTGACATTAGAAGTTTCTGACCTACACATTGGAATCATAATAAAGGCCAAAAAATTTCCAAAAACAACACAGTCAAATGAACAAACGTGAATGTAGTGCTATCCAATATGGTGTTCAACCAGCAAATCTAAACAAAGCCATCTTCCCATCTTTGCTCTCTTAATAAATTTGTTGCAAATGGAGGCATAATGACAAATAATTGCTGTAAATCAATGTCATCAAAAATCAAGGATATGCTGAATTTTTTTGTATTCATAAATAATCAAACAAAATATGTAGTTTTTGTTTAAAGCTGCTGGACTTTACTTTGTTTTAACCCAAGGAATTATCAATCAAGATCAAAATCAAGATCAAGATCAAAGTCAAGGTCCCCTGATAGATCAGAAACTAGACGCCGAAGGAGACGACATTCGTATTCAACAGATGATTCTCATTCAAGTTCTCCATCACAATCTCGATCAAGGTCTCGGTCACCAAGCCCTCGACGGCGTAGGCGTTCTTACTCTCACTCTCCTCACAGGTCCAGGAACAGGCGGTCACCTTATAGAAGAGGACGAAGATGGTCTCCACCTCGCCGTAGGTCTCGCACTCCTCCACGTCATCGGTTAGTAATGTCACATGGCCGTGAAGTATGTATTCTATCTCTACCCTTTCATAAGTAAAATTTTCTGATTTCACAAAAATTCTCATATATTGGGGAAAAGGTCTTGGGATTTTACACTGATCGTTAGTAAATGAATCACATTTAAGTAATATTAAAATGTCAGCACTTACACAGCTCCGAAAAGTTGTCAGTTTGTAAGAATCATATCAACAATATCACTGCATGAGAATAAGATGTTGAATGGTTGTACTTAATTGTATCTGGGGATCTTCACTTTTACGGCCATCATGTCATCAATAACAGTTTATGTCATCCTTATCTTGATAACGTTCTGATAGTGATAATGTAAACAATCGTTTTTGTTTTCTGACAAATGAAGTTGAATGGAAAGGAAAAGTAACTTTAATATTTTTTTTTATTGAAGCTCAAGGTCAATTTCAGCTCAACGCAAGCCACGCCACAGGTCCCGAACTCACAGCCCAGTACAACGCCCATCTCCGTCACCATCTGCTTCTTCACGATCACATTCAGTTTCTGGTAGCTCTGTTGGAAGGTCATCTCAATCCAGGTCTCCTTCAGCATCACCACCGCCTAAAACAACCAAGAAACTTTCTAAAGAGACTGAAAAAGAGTCAGCCAAGGTTCCAGTTGCGGCATCTAGACTGGAAGGGAAAACAACTAAGGTACATGAATGAATTATTAAGAACAGTGAGCTGGAAGGGAAAACAACTAAGGTACATCAATGAATTATTAAGAACAGTGAACTGGAAGGGAAAACAACTAAGGTACATCAATGTATTATTAAGAACAGTGAAAGTGAAATGCCTGAGGACTTTGCTGGAAAAATAACCACAAGAACGTGCTAGTACTAAAAATTATACTTTGTGCCACCAAAATGGACACTAAGGCCTTGTGTTGTGTTACCCCTTAGTTCTTGGATTTTGAAATAACAGTGAGTCTGAGTGTTAGCAAACCTACTGAGTATTTTTTTTAAAAAAAATAACTGAGTTGTTGATTAGCTCTAAGTTAAAATGTTTAGTAATTAACGTAAGTACAAAACTGTTAATTTGGATGCTATCCCTTCATCAAAGGATTTCAACTGATTTGTTTATCTGACAAATGACTAGTGCTTGAAAGTGCAGCTTTGTATTTTCTTTATAACAATGAATGTTGCCTGCCTTGGGTAGTTGTTTTATCCTTATAAGGTCTCGTCAGCAAGACATATTTAACAAACAGATTTAATTTCCTAGTCAATTATAGTAAAAACGTAACGCGTGTTATGGGTGGAAGAAATACTGTAGTAAAATAGCAAAAAAATTGCTGTCTATATTATTTTTGGAGTTGGGCAATATTTTATTGATTGGTATTTTTTCCCTCTTGGTGATGGTATAAGAGAGTGGCTTGGTTAGTCTAGTTGGTAAGAGCTCTGCCATCCAGCTACCAAGTCCTGGTTTTAGTCCCCATTTCTGCCAAGAATTGAATTATTATTTTCCTCTTTTTATGCTAAACTGCCATTTGCTATCCAAGGTTTTAAGGGCTAAGATTGCACAGTAGTTGCCAATACTGAATACATTTTATGTTAATGTTTGTCTATGATGGACCATTTCAGACACCTTCTCCTCCACCCAGCCACCATCGATCAGTACATAAGAAACAGGACATTAAAGATTCCCCTGTTAAACAACCTTCGCCTTCACCTTCACCACCTCCAGAGAAGGTAGAAAAACCAGAAAAGCCCAAAAGCAAATCACCTCCTCTACCAAAATCAAAGAAAACCACTAGCCGCCGTTATCGAAAGCATTCCCCATCAGTGTCCGAGTCATCTGCATCTGAATCATCACCAGAGCGAAAAGTTAAAAATAAATCACCAATCAGGCCCAGAGAAAGGCGTAATTCACCTCCTTGGGAGAGAAGACGTAGACGTGAAGACAGTTGGTCACCAGTTCGCAGAGGCAGAAGAGGAAGGAGAGACAGCCACTCTCCCTACCCCGCTAGGGATAGGGATAGAAGACGTAGAAGAGATGAGAGCCCATCCCCACCTGCAAGAGACAGAAGGCGGAGGCGAGACCCTTCTCCCTCTCCTCAGGAAAGACATCGCCATGAAGAAACACCACCACGTCGGCATTACAAAGATGAGCGAAGAAGGCATGTGTCCCCATCACCACCCCCCAGGAGGTCTCATCGACGTTCAGAGTCACCACAACCCAGGAGATCCAATCGACATTCAGAGTCACCACCCTCAAGGGGAAGACGAAAAAAAAGAGTAAGTGAAAGCCATTCCCCCTCTCCAGCACCAGGTGACAGAAGACGAAAACGTGACAACACTTCTTCTCCCCACGAAAGACGACGTATTGATAACACCCCACCTAGTAAGCAGAAAAGGCAGCGACATTTGTCACCACCTCAGAAAAGGTCTAGTCGATATTCCGAGTCACCTCGTCCATTAGAAGCAAGACGGAAGCATCAGCAAGCTGGACAGCTGAAAGAACTCACAAGGTAAATTTTATTTCTTTTTCACTTTTGTTTTGTTTTACACATTAGTTACGTTTATTCCGTGGGATACTTGTGGCATGACCTGAAAACAGGGTCAGGGGAACCGCGGATGTTGAATAGAAATTTGATCACACTTACAGGTAATATCAGTTTCGAGCAAAATAAACAGCAACGGAGCACAGATTCGTTTCTGAAAATCTTCAAAATAAGCCGTGGCCTAACTCCACTTCGCGCAACTCGGCCCAGTCCACCCGAGTGGTCCGCTATATTTGCATTCGGTGTATGGTGTCTTGTTCAAAGACACACAACAGTGGTGTGGCTGGGGTTTGAACTCACAACATTAGGAACAAGTCAGGTAAAGTGTCTTGACAACACAGTGGTCTGGCTGGGATTGAAGGTCGCAACTATTGAGTTTAATGAGATGTTATGGAGGGCATCTCATTTTGAGAATTGTCTTTGCTTTTGTTGCAGGCGTCGACGAAGGTCAGATGATCGCTCTCCAACCCCAGAAAAAAGGAGACCTCTTCATTCTCCTTCTGTTTCTCCTCCCAGACGCAAAGCTGAGAGCAGGAAAGTTGAGCAGCCCAGGAGAGAAAAACAGCGCCAGAGCAGACGGTCACCTTCTCCCTCATTGTCACCTGAACCCGTAGTGAAACAAAAATCCCGTGGGATAAGATCACCATCGAGGTCAGAGTCAGAAGAACCTCCCCGTCTAGGCAGGAGGCGTTCAATTTCGCTTGAGACTGAGAGGAAGAGGCAGAGTCGACGAGGTGTGAGAAGATCGCCATCACCAAAGGCAATAAAAAGGTAATTACAAAAAGGTGTTTAAAAGGAACTGACATTTCGAGTGGTAGACCTTCGTAAGAGCAACTGTACTTTATATAACTCAAGGTTGAGTGTCCCGTCCATGGCAAGTCAGAGACTGTCATTCAGTTAATGCTACAGAAACCCTAGATAATCGCCAGCACCTTAGATCACTTGGTTCATAAAAGATTTAGCTTTAGAACAGCAAGAGGTAAAGTAAGGAACTAACTGAGCGACCGTTTCTTCCAAACAACTGAAAATGCTAAGAAAAGCAAAGAAGAAAAAAGATATTGGCAAAGATATTTTGTTTTCTTCGAAAATAAAATTTTATCGAGACTATTACTTGATAAAAACGCATAAAAATAGGTTAAACAGAGGAAAACTCTTTTTAAAAGTTATTTGTATTGCAGTCTAAGGTATCAGTAATAAATAATGTTACTAATCTTTTAAGTTCTTTGTTGCAAATAGATCTCGCATTCGTCGCAGTCCTTCTTGTTCACCATCACCAGAGCCTGCACGCAGACCTGGAAAGCAGTTACGTGGTTCTAAACGATCTCCATCAAGGTCATTATCCCCTTTACCAAAACCAGCCATGAGACAAAGTCGCCGTTCACGGAGATCAGAGTCACATTCCCTGTCACCAACCCCAAAAGGAAAACCTGAAAGATCAAGAAGTTCTTCAGTTTCACCCTCTCCCCCTCGTGAAAAACAGCGTGCTACCAATAGAGATAGTCCCTCTCCCTCGCCCTCACGGGAGAGAGGAAAGCGTAAATTGGCGTCCTCCCGACGGTCTCGTAGTGAGGAGGTATCCCCAGAGCCACCTCCCAAGAGGGTGGCCCCTGGAATGAGACCTGACATCCACGAGGAGGAAGAGGAGGAGGAGGAAGGGTTTGACGATAATGAGAGAAAAAGAAGTGGTGTAGCGCCAGTGAGACGAAGGGAGGTCTCGGATAGTCCTGCTCCAGTTAAGGTAAATTAAACCTTAGTCTACAGAAGGCAACGCGTATAATTTCTCGCTCTCCTTGGAGCAAAATTGCAACATCTTTAAATCTAAATATGTGTGCGAAGTAAACTTTCTTCACACAGGAAAATTTACAAAATTCAATCTCAGATGTTGATCTATTAACTTTGATATTTCCTTGGTCAAAAAAATGTAGAAATGGCATTACAACTTTCCGTGAAAGACAGGTTTTTAAAACAACTGCATGTTTCTGCTGGGTATTGACTTTGTGATAAAACACCAATAACTTCAATATTGTCTTTCATTTATTTCGTTAAAATATGAAAAAACAATATTGGTTACAAAAAAGAAAACTGCAAATCCAGTAACAACTCCGTTTTTTAAAAAAGGCTATCTCAAGTACTTTTGCTGTAAAAACGGTTTGTTCGCTGCTTTTATTTCAAACAATATTTTCTCTTTTCAAAGTTGGAGGGAGCATAGAATACAAAAATTCTGTGGAGTTAACCTTGAAATTCTGAGATCAAATGACAGAAATGCGTAACAATCTTTCCTCATTAGGTTTGCTTTCAATTTAGGCTAAATTGCCCTTATCCATTCTGAAGGAATTTATTTATTTATGGAACATTGACTATTTTATTCAGTTTTTGTATCCTTAAACTGCAACAAAATTTTCAACAATGAGCGCACCGCACTCTATTGTCATGTTGAATTTACGGTCACAAAGTCATATTTCAACTCTCGTTATTTCCCTCGTATTAACAAAATCATATGCTCAGTTCTTGTCTTTTGATTGACTATTCTTCTAAAACATAAAAACAATAGAATCAATTGAAAAGCTATAGATGGGAGGTGAGACGAAGAAGAATCATAGCCGATTCTGGCCAGGGGGAGGAGTATCAAGGTTAACAGATTAGTATGATTACATTACAGGAACAGACTGAAGAAGAAATGGAGCCAAAAGCTGAACGCAAGAAAGATAAGAAAAAGAAGCACAAAAAGCATAAAAAACACAAGCAACACAAACAGAAACACAGGAAACACAGAGAACGGTCAAAAACAGCCGAGGTAAGAAGATGCCGGGTGAAGAGTGTGGTGAAAAGCTGTTCAACGATTAGTTGAGAAAACTCGAGGTCGCAAGTTTTTTACATTTACCGTAATTAGCGTAATTATCTGACGATTAGAATGTTACCTCTTCGTAAAGCAACTGTAATTTATACAATAGTGAAAGCGTAATGCTTGTGGGATAGTACTTAAATGATAAACATCAAGTATAGATAGCACACACATGCATGAAACTTATTTGAAGCCACGAAAAGGGTCAATAAGGGCCTGTTAATATGAGGCGAGATATCTCGGGGGGTAGGAATATCTCGTCTTACTTTTACTCTAAGTTCTAGTCATTCTGTTCACATGATGCCGAGACAGCTCAGAGGTCCGGGATAGCTCGTCTGGAAGGTAGGGATAGCCATGCTTCGGCCTTCTTAAAGGGGCTATGTCACTATTTTAGCATCTTCATAAAATCCCAAATATGTCTTGGCCTTAACTGAATTATAAAAAAGTGGTCCTGGTTTGTTATTCAAGACTATATTATGATGTTTATTCCGTGTTTCCTATCATTTGTTGCTACGAATGGCAAGGATAGAAATGAATTGAAAATTGAAAAAGTTGGGCCAACCTTTTCGAGTTTTAATCTATCTCAACAAAAAATACCAAAACGTTATTATGGCTTGCTCTTTTTTAAACATTTCGTAAGATATTTATCTCACAGTTTGTCAAGAACATTTTGTGCATAAGTAAAACCACTAAGTAACGATTTTAGCGAAAAATTGACCCAAAACAACAAACATGAGGGTGGCATAGTTAACAAAGAGGCTTATTTTCCCGCACTAGATAAGTATTAGTGAAAAGGTAAATGTTAAAAAATGAAAGATTTAGACTGTTATAAAATACTGTTCAGATTTTTGCCATCAATTCTCCCGCTCATATTCGTCTGTTGAAGGTGGAAAACAACATCGTGGACAAAACATTTTCTCTTATTTATTGCTTATCGCTTTTTAACAACGTAGACGTGAACTATGCACAGAGGTGATTCAATTTCCCAATGATAGAAAAGCAAGTCCTAGTAGTTATACAGTGAATTGCCAGAGGTGATTCAATATCCCAATGATAGAAAAGCAAGTCCTAGTAGTTATACAGTGAATTGCCAGACCTTTCATTAGGAAAGCCTCAAATAGAAGGTTTAATCTCTTTTCGCAACACCCTAAGATATCTGTGCACCCTTTAAGGAAACTATAAAGATCCACTTTTTTTGTCTTCTGCAGTCGGAGAGCGGAAGCATGGACGAAGAGGACACGGAAAAACTTGAGAAGACTCTGAGAGAGAAAGCGTTACAGTCCATGCAACGTCATGCCAAGAGTGTCACGGACGAGGACTGAGGGATTGCTCCAAATTGCGCCCCAAATGGATGTGGTAGCTTGTAGAATTTAACCCTTTCAGTCCCAGTTAGTTATCAACAACCAACGTTTCCTTCCGTTACACATACAAAATAAGCCATTTGGTAATGAGAAAATGAGCATTGGTCAAACAAAGCAAACTACTAAAGATTAAGAGTAAAGTTCTTTCAAACTTGCTCAGTGAAACGTATGGGCTCGATTTGGAAGAATTTAACAATACAACTGGGACTAAAAGGGTTAAAGAACAAACTCTTCAACGTTTTAAACTGCATTCGCCAAGTTGAGTCTCGCAGACTTTTTTTTTATCAGTGACCTATTGCTGTAATTTCATACTTAGTGTACCGCAATGAGTATTTTTACCAGCCCGTGGCGTATAGTCTGTGTAATAAGCTTACATGTCAAGAGCCCCGAAGTTAACCACAGGTAAACCTATTGAACACTGTACAAAACGCTATATGGCCTCGTTCATTAACTGCAAGGGGGCTGTATTTTGAATACTATATATATTCCTGTTTAGGCAAATTGTTTTTGTGTAATTGTCGTTTTTTAGAAAGTGGATTGGTTAAGAATTGTTGAAAGTTTGTTCGAAGTCTTGTAACTAAACATCGCACAGGCGAAAGATCTTTCACGAGCGAGTAACACATCTTCATCTCAAGAAGAAGAAAATACACCAAGCGGTCCTGTTATACTCACCTAAAGGGGAGGTGAATAGTGGTGGATATATACCGAGATGTAGAGCGTCGCGCTATATATATAGCACTAGACACCGACTCTTAGGGGGAAAGTTGTTTTAGTATTTACCAAAATAATGGGTTAAATATGCTTTTTATTTTCAAAGAAACAATACAATGTAAACGTTGTTTCTACTTTTAGTACGCGCGCTTCCTGTCATTTTGACCTCCACCTCAAAATCAACTAATAGTCTTGAATATTGCGAGTTACGGGAGCCAATCAGAGACCGCGAAAACGGATATCTGTTGCTTTGGTAAACACTAAATATGATTATCTGTGATACCTAATTGGTGATACCTATTTTGAAGAAAAACCCCGAGCTTTTGTCAAATGTGGTCTTCATTTTAATTATATGCGAATGTAACGTTTTTTGGTTACATTGATATTTAATCGATCTTCATACACAGCGGCTGGAACTTGAAGATGAGTGGATGACCAGTCAGTATTATTTGATATATGGATGACCAGTCAATATTATTTGATATATTTGGAGACCGTGAGATTATGAGGTCTAATATCGCTGCTAAAATTAAATATGTAATTTGTCGACCATGCAACAATCGTACAAACATTGAAAGAAGAGAAAACAATTTTTTAAGCCCTCGGCGGGAATCGAACCCCACATCTTCGGTTTACTAGTCCGACGT
>JANCMA020567423.1:0-10050 GCA_024336925.2 Zoanthus solanderi
TCGACAGGAGTCGAGGCAAAACGATGCGCCAATTTCTAGAACTATTTGATCCTTACGATTACGTGTACAACGACGCCACATACGTATTTTTATCTTCAACTCCACGGCTATCAATAATAATTCCGTCTTTTTCCAGCTGAGTAAATGTTAATTTTAACGGTTTGGCGATAGGAGGTGCCCTGGATCCAAAAGAACTCGATCTCTAGAAAAAACCAACACGTAAAAACAAAAATTAGCAAAAACTTGATGTTCCTAATAATATTTCGTAATTACTTGTTTTATTTGTCAAATTCTTTTATTTCTTAACAGTAAAACGTCTGTGATATAGCTTAAAACGTAACAATAAAAACTGCGTGCCTTCCACATCTTTGCTTAACGTACATTACAACTTACAACAAACAGCGGACATTACGCACCAGTCGACTGACATACAGGTTTAGTTGTAATCTTTTTTTCATATCATTGTATTTGAAAAAGTGGAACAAATAAGTTTGGTTCTCAGACAATTCTAAAGAAAAATTGTAAAGAAGACTCTACAAAAGAATTCTTAAGTAGAGTTCTGAAAGAATTGTCATTTTTTGAAATGGTTTACTTGCTAGATACTTTTGCCATGGTCCCCAGACCCTGGGAGGAATGAGGTTATTTGAGTCATTTTGACTGAAAATTTGGCCCTACGGGGTGGTGGTTGTGCTCACCTTTGACCTCAGACTATATCAAATCCCCACCCTGGCACGAGGAGGGGGGGTGGGGCAGGTGGGGGGTTCAATTGACTGGTGCATTACGAACACAAATTTAAATTAGTTCAAGGTGATTTGGTTTCCTATTACTTTAACTTTGCGAAGCCAAACCTCTCAGTATTTGTTTTTTTTTACATATGTACATATGTATTATTTGTACATTATTGTCATCAAAAAGGGTAAATAAAATTGTAATTGTTACACAGGTAGCGAAAATGACGTTTTATTGTAACTACCAAGTGAGTCTGAACGTAGCAGTCGTGGACAGTTGTTACAGCCTTACTGTGCCGTACGACTGCAACGATTTAAAATTTCACGATAAAACTGAACCTATATCGTGACACAGGAATGATTAATAGATTCCAGAAATGAAACGATATAATTCTTTATGTATTTGATGGCAAATATCACTTATGCTACCATCTTCCCCACTAAGTTTTAAACATTTAGAGCTTTAACCTTTTAGTACAAAAAACAAAACAACTGTTGTATTAGTAAAATTCTTCCAATTGTGATTGGTGGTTTTGCGCTGAAGCGCTTACGAGAATAGTTTTGTACCATCTATTGACTGATGATTATTTTGTCAATGGTAATTTTGAAATTACCATTTTCTCACTTATCACGCTTAAATTTCTGTATGATTTATTTTTAGATACCGACAAACTGGCGCGAGCTGAAAGGGATAAGAACCTACCTTGTTCACTGATGCAGCTCTGTTACGTGCAGTAACTAGATATTCTGGAATATAAGATCAATAATAATAATAATAATAATAATAATAATAACAATCATAACAATAGTAATAATAATAATAATAATAATAATAATAACAATAGTAATAATAATAATAATAGTAATAATAATAATGGACAAGGAGAAGAAGACATGGTTACTCATTGAAGGAACGGTTTGCGGTATAGGCTTGATATTAGACAGGTGGAAGACCAAGCAAGACAAATACAGAGAGCTAAGGGCGGGTATTAAACATCAATACCCTGATTACAAAGTCAAACAAGTACATGTAGTTTTCGATTTCCAAGCAGAATACCACAAGGCCTGAAGAACGATCTCAATGAACATTTAACGGAAAAGAACGAAGAAGAGATATCTAATAATGAAAATCGACTTCAACTTTTGAACTAAGGCGGGAGAAGAATCAGAGCGCCCTTGTCCCCAGGCCTTACTCCTGCATCACTTATTCAGGAAGAGCGGTCCGCTCGTTTCGCCGCCCAACCACTCTCCGCCCTGATTGGTATCATTTGTAGACTCCGGCACAATGTCAATCTCCAGACGCTAGTTCAACTATATTATGCTATTGTTTATCCATTTGTTACTTTAGCTGTACGGTTTGGAGTAGTACTTACATTACAAATGTTAAACCACAAGAAATTTTGCAAAAAAAAACATTACAAGTTCTAATCTTTACTAAAATTAATTTGATGCTAATAGAAACCCCCTCTTTGCAAAACTCAATATCTTAAAACTAAAAGATATAAATTTTTCTTCAAACCGCATGTTTTATGTACCATTTTTCTAAGTCCAATCTCCCAAATGTTTTCAACTCTTTTTTCACTCCTATCAATACTAGACACAATTATAACACCCGTTTAGCTTCTAAATCTACTTTTGCTCTTCCAAAAATCAGAACAAATTATGGAAAAAGCTAGCTAAATCCTTTACGAGCCAGGTGGCCCATGGAGCGGGCCATGGAGTGGAAAATTTAGTATTAAATTTTTTGGTCCAAAAATTTGGAATGAAACCTAAGAATCCTTCGATGCTTCAAACGAGAACTCAAAGCTCAACTCCTCAGTATATACAATTGAAACTGGTATAATAAATGTTTAATGATTTTTTTTTTATTTCAAATGGTCTACTTAAATCCCCAAATGTGGCCGAGATAAGATTTAAAGCATTTGAATGATGAATAAAAGTTTTAGAATATTTTGTATAAAAATACTGATTTGTTTTTCATAAAGATCTATAGTTCTTACAAATTGCGACCGAAAAACCCTGTAATAGGATTTCTCGATAACTTCTGTATGTATCTTTTAACATTTTCAACTTCAGCTGATCCTAATTTTATTAGGCCGATAGTTTGGCTGCAGGCGGTTGGATGTTTTTTAGCGCGGAAATCTCACAGGGCTTAGCGTTGCCACCATCTTGGATTTCGTGGTCGAGCGGTATTGGGAGCGAGAGAAAAATAAAATCCAAGATGGCGGCAATGCTAAGCCCTGAGAGAATTCCGCGCTAAAAGAACATCCAACCGCCTGCAAGCAAGCTATCAGGCAGAAAAACTGCACTGCATGTAAACAGTTTCAATAAAAGTTTAGAAGTATATCATAATCCCTCGCACATTTTATTTTTCTATGCGAAAGCAAAGCTGTAACAAAGGCAGGTTCACCTTTGTATGCTTTGGAATGGTATTTGAAACAATCTCTGTTTTCTTTGATTCTAGTTGAATGATAAGCCACTAATAGGAGAAAACAACTAATTTTCAAGACAATATCAGCCTAGAGAGGGTTTCGCGATCCTTCTTGACCAACGACAGCGTGCAGTTTCACTAATAACTTTTTCATTCTTAACTTAAAATAACAACACTATAATTTTCCCAATAATAAACGTCTATAATCAACAAGATGCTGCAGACAGCGTATACTGGGTTGCCTGAATTCCTGGCTGTAGCAATCAAACCCCTTGTGAGCTACCTCATAGCATATGAGCTACCTCATGAATATGTTTTACAACAATTTCACAAAATTAAAATGCTAGTAGCCTTCATGAAACAAGTAAGTAGGAATACAAAAAATATATCAATTTTCATTGTTAGGCGCATGGTAGAAAGTTACCCTTTTAAGATAACTTTTAGATTTACAGTTTCATAGAAAACGTACCTCAAGTTGAGGCAGTTGAATGTGCAAAGGACGAAATTAAAGCAATGCTTTATCACTCAAAGGGATTCATGTTGCGTTTTTGGGGACACTAATTGCACAAATGTTTTGATATACAAAAGATTTTTCTTCAGTTGTTCTTGTCACAATTGTCCTAAGCTAAAGGCAATAAGATATCAAGTAACCGTATTTTTGACCCCTTTCAACATTTGACCGACTTTCTCAGTTATAGCTCATTTATAAAAGCTTTCCCCAATGAGACGTCAAATCGCTGCTCACAAACATAATTCACATAACAACATCAAAGGGCTCTTAAGGCCAGCTCATTCATGTAATGGACAATAACATTTAACAGTCCAATGATTAAATCATAATTTTTTTCCAAATGTTATTTAAATTGTATAACAAAGTAAGAAAAGGGCATTATAGGCAATTTAAGTTAAAAAAGAAAAGAAGAAAAAACTAAAATAAAAATAAAGTCGGTATGGGCCTCGAACTAGGTCCGTGCACACGAAAGTCAAAAGTTCTACCATGGCGCCACGCTCGCACAGCACTACGCTTCAGTCTACGGTCCACAAATTTCGGTCTACTTCTGTCGACATTTCACCCCCAAAATACTTATTCATTGCTTGCGCATGATATGAGCTAAAAAAGGAAGCCGAAAACCCAAAATTAAAATAATTAAGTCATAATATCTTTGAAATTGCTTAAATTTGTACTCTTTTCCCTTTTGTTCCATGGTTTACAATGCGTCTCAAAGATTATGCCTTTCAACTTTGAGCTGTGAGAATATCCATATTTGGTAAACGTTGCGCAAGAATTCCAATTTCTCACTAACTTATGGCTAAAAAAAGATTTTAAAACTGATTTGCCTCAGGCAACCCAGTAATAACTAATTAGTTTTTTCTTTGACTGGGAAGGAACATCCAATTCATATACCAAATTCATCGAAGCAAGTACTCACTAGTTGCTGAAAGTTACCTTACCTTTATATGCATCCAGCTGTTCGTTCAGAAAATCTTTGTGAACACAAAGAGTCTACAAATGGAACAAATAAATGTTGTCTGAAATAAAAATTCTGTTGATACTTTGTTGAAAACGCAACAGTTTACCATAACTTAGAACTGCTACGTTAACTTGGGATTTCTGAAATACAATCACGAAACTTTAATTAAATGTTTAAGACTAACTTTGTCCTTCAATCTTTACAAGGTAACTTAACTACTTGCAACGAACGCTCGAAGTTGCATTTTCCCGCGCGCACGTTCCGTTTATGTTTAACGCCAAGTTAATACGACGTCCAGCCTTCGTCGACGACGAAGTTTGTTTAACTAAAATGAAATAACAAAACCAAATGTTTTTTTGAAAATCCCCATCCACTTGCTTTTCGTATAAGCATAAAAGAAACTGTAGTTATTTTTGGATTTCCAAAGACATTAATGCATTATATATGCTTGAGTGGAGCTTGAGAAGAAATGGTCGCCAAAAAGCAACAACCTACAAAAGAAATGAACCTTTCCTACTAAAATAACTAATCTTTTCCAGACTGTAAGTGATAACTAATAAATTCTTTTCTTTTCGAATCAATTATTAAAAAATGTGTTTATATTGGGTACTTGAAATTCCGCGCTTCACACAATCCTTTGAGATTATCCACTGCGCATTTATTCAGCTCATCATAACCGCTATTCACTTGACCTTAGCAGTTAGCATGGAGGCTTCACAGAGTTTGATTTTCAGTTTTATAGTCATTAAATAGATAAAATTGTCAAAGCTCTTATTCAATTGTTTCCGATATTTACGCATGCTTTTAACAAATCGAGCATTGTCCGTCTGCAATAAAATGGTACGCGTCCACTCCTACGTATACACCTTGTATTGTTATGGAAAATATACAATGCAAACGCTTTCTGCGAGTAGGTACGCAGAACTGTGTAATGTGTCAAAAGCAAAATTT
This sequence comes from Zoanthus solanderi, assembly GCA_024336925.2. Lineage (NCBI taxonomy): Eukaryota > Metazoa > Cnidaria > Anthozoa > Zoantharia > Zoanthidae > Zoanthus > Zoanthus solanderi. The sequence goes on from JANCMA020567423.1 coordinate 5,583, forward strand.
CGCCATAAACTCGTACGGGGAGTCGACAGCAAACCATTGAACCATACTCATAACTTATAGCTATCAAGTTACAAAGATCTTTGAAAACCATGGCTACAAAAATTTGTTCCAGTGAGCAAAAATATTGCCGTCTGCACGAGAGGTGTACTCCTTAAATTTTGTCTTTTTGCCAAAGCCACTGATCCTAGCCTGTCACAGCTCCGAGAGGTTGTCGTCATTCATTTCGCTGTCAATGCTTCCATTCCTTATTATCAAAAATGGAACAAAAACCATCATGCTTTTAATGTTCCTAAACATCTCATGTGAGAAAACGAGTTGGTTTGTTATCTAATACCGAAACAACTAATTCGTCAGGGGTAAGTTCGAGATATTACTGCAATAAAACAGCTGCCACAATTCTGTATCAGTGATAGATTTTAAAGCTCTCTACCAACGTGGCACTAGTGTTCATTTTAACGGCTGAGAATTAATTGCTAGCATGCATATGCTATCTATGCCCGTGCTTATCTTAGCAGAAACATCTTACAAAGCTTTAAGTTTACATTAAGTAACGTGTTGATACACTCAACCAATCACCGACCGCGCGCACACCGTTTTCCAAAGAGTAACAGGAAAAGTTCGAGGGTCAGATGGTTCAAAACAAACAACTTACGTCATACACATCTTGCAGACTTCTAAACTCTGATTCCAGTCTCTCGCATCGTAAAAGTTTGCCTCTAACTTCCTAAAAATGACAAGCAGCAGCAATTTGAAACAAATACAAACAATAAAAGTGTACAGTTTTAGCTTATTCACTGCAAACACAAGAATAAAAGACCATTCTAATGGTTTTATGAACCAGCAACCAGCAAAATGCGAACCCTGAAAGCAAAGTATTATACTGACCGTGAAAATTAACGTGAAAAGGTCTGTAACTAACTTGTTTTATTACAAAGAAACAACTGGACTCTGATTGCTAAGCAATTTGGTTCGCCCAGTCCAACCACTCTATAATAGCTCGTGTTCATTATTTTGACCAAACTGCTTGAGGGTTCCGTGTTAAACAACAAAATACTGAATTAAATTCAACTTACGCTTTGTGAATAATAGTTAACGTATCCCCAGTGCCCATTACAATAACTTCTAGTTAGCTACTAGCACGTTCGGCTATCTATACTTGAGTTAAACAGCTGTCCATGGCTGCTAGCATTCAGGCTCACTAAATTTTACGGTAGTTTGAATGAGTTAAGCCAACTACCGACCTGGCCACAGTGCCCAGTATGGTGGCTTCAAGTTAGCTACTAGCGCGTTTGTGCACGGTTATAACCAAATACGTTTACTGTCAAGGCCACATGAAGAAATTAACTATAGTACGCTGTGTGAGGTTTTTGATTTTGTTTTGGTTGAGGCAAGATATGTAACAAAAACTTGATACAGAGTATGTGTAATGCATCCAAATATACTAGGACCACAATAAAGAAAAAGGAAACGAGGTCTTTGAAGTTTACAACAAGAATCCGGGGTCAAAAACAGTTAGCACACTACCCAGCAATGAACATCTGTGCGAGGTTTTGTTTCTCCACCAAAGTTGATTCAGCCTTCCATCCTTACGGGGCAGGCGTAGTTAGTGCAATTGGTAAGATGTCTCCCTTCTAGCCACAAGGTCCCCGGTTCGATCCTCGACTTTGCTGAGATTCGAATATTTGTGCTATCTTCTTTTCTACCTAAGCTAACTCAGCTTTCCATCCTTCCAGGGTAGGTAAATGAGTACCAGCGTCTGCTGGGAGCTAACCTGCGATGGATTAGTGTCCCGTTCAGGGGGAGTCAACGACTCTCATTTGCTTAACACTACAAAAAAACCGGAGATAAGAGCCCGCTCTATGGGCCACCTAGCTCATAAAGGATTTAGCTTTTAGCTCCATTCTTACGAGGCCAAGGAAATACCTATCAGAACTTGCTTGAAGAAACCTGCCATGGATTATTATCCTGTTCAGAGGAGTCAAAGATTCTCATCAATTGATCGCAACAGAAACCGAAGAAAAGCAACGACTCCCTGGATACTAGGTTTGCTTAAAGTCTACCATTAGCTAGCTTTAAAGAATGGAGAAAAACGATTATTTCACCTGAGTTAACTCTTCATAAAACTGATCGTCTGCTCCAATCAGTGACGTAAATTCCTCAAAACCCTGATACTTGTATAATATATATTCGGCAAACTGGCATACATCGCTATTCGTCTCATTATTGGCCCGGTTGATAGCATCTAATAGTGTTGGTTCTTCCATCAGGCTTGGGCACTAAGCAATAATAATAATAATATCAATAATAATAACAATAACAAAGGAAAATGCATATTCTAGTTTCGGGCTATGGATTGAGTGTACCATGGCTGCTTAGCAGAAAATGTTGGGATTCACACAAGGACACCAAAATGGCCGCCCCACAAAATTTTGTAAGGAATTGGTTCATAAGTACGAAGCTGTGCGCTCACACAATGCTTGAATATTACACAAGTTTTGGTTCACTTTAGTTCTTGCCATCTTCATTGTGCAAATTTTCGTCAGATAAGTGCGGATAGCTCAAGTTTTGGCGACTAACTACAATTACAATGTCTTGTTCTTCTTTCACTGACAACTGAGCTGTGCACCACTTACCTGCCAACACGTGCTAGAATTTTATACAATCTTGTCCGTTCTGAACTAAATGATCCTAACCATACAAGCTCCTCGAACGCACTTTTTACTTCTGATTACTTTTAATAATAATATCAATAACAAAAATCTTGGTAATAGTAATAAAAATATTAATAACAATATTAAAATAACATGAAAACTTTTTGTGTAATTTTACACCCAACTGATCAAAAGTGGCTCCCCCTAGAGGAAAGCCATCCAGTCACACAAAAGGAAAACACTCACCATGCTTAGCATTTCTGTCAACAACTGGCGACACTGTTCTTTTAGAGCTTTGCCTTCAGAAGGTCTTCCCAGAGTTCCATCACAAGATTGGTGTCTCGTCGATACTAAATGTGACATTAACAACGAAGATGTTTTCAATATTAGTTTCCCCTCGCACCGATTTGGAGAATCAGGTTGGTGTAGTGGTCATCAGTCGCGCCTCCCACTTCTACGACCCAGGATCGAATCCTGGGCTCCGCACGTGGGCTGAGATTTGTCGATCACAATCTGACGCCGAGGGAATTTCTTTTGGTACTCCAGTTTTCCTCCCTTTGTAAATTCGACTTTCACACCAAGATCTGAGCCGTCGAGCGATTAAAAATTAGCCTCTGGCTAGGAAGAATGGGCAACAACTTCCTTCGCAATTGACGTTAAATAAAGTATATATTTCTCCAACTTGTGATATCAAAGATACATTTTTACAATACGTAAGTTGTTTTGAGTCCCTTGATAGACAATTGAGAGACTAGACCTACTGGTTATCCTTCTTATCCGAGAAAATGTGAAGGTAAAAAGGTAAAGGTTTCTTTATTTAACGTCGGTAGTTCCGTCAGTTCATAGAACTGTTATCAATGGAAGCCGACAGTGCGCCCTTTAAACCTTCCCTCTGTTAGTGCTCCATTTTACGGCTATTTAAAGCTACAGCTACACAGATCAGAGAAAAGTCCCTTCGTTATATAAAAACTGTAATTTAAACAACTCAAGATTGAAATTTTTATATCACCGTAAGTAATGTAAGGAGCTGATGTTTAGTACTATAGTCCCTCGTTATATAACAACTGTAATTTAGGCAACTCAAGTTTGAAATTTTTGACATTTTCAAAATGATCTGATATCAAAAGGTTTATCAGAAAAGAGGCCTCAAAACGACTGGATGACTCTGAACACTCTCCAAAATCTAGTTAACTTTTAAAGGCGTCAAATATTTTAGGAAGTGTTCCTGAGTCACGTGACCATGCAAAGACGACTATACGGAAATAACTGATGAATCTATTAGCTTTTAAATAGAAATCTACTTACTATCTATCGTAAATACTGCCATCTGATTGGTTACCATATTCACTATCTATCAGGTGATAGATTGCGTCTGCGGGATGAAAACAAGTAATTCATTATGGCGGCCTTTTCCCGTTTTTTAGAAGACGTTTCGGAAGAGGAAGTAAACGCTCTTATTTAAAAAAACAATTCCAAAAAAAAAAAAAACTGTCAAAAATAGCAAAAAAAAAAAGGTCTAAAAAATCTCAAAGATAAGAAAAAACTGAAATAATTTGAAGTATCAATTTGACAGTTTCACTCGACGAATAGTCACTGGTGGATCATCAGCATTGGTTGTTTGAATAAATTCAATAACTGTTTATCAAAAAAAGTCTTGTTGTTCTTTTGTTTCTTCTTCAGAGATTTCTACTTAAAGCGGGACTTGACCTAAAAAAAAATATGAAAAAGAGGTTTTCTTGGGGGGGAGGGTGGTCCTACAAAAACTCTTATTTTTTCTTTAATTAAAACCTGTTGGACTCGGTATTGCCTGTATATGT
>JANCMA020567527.1:0-10050 GCA_024336925.2 Zoanthus solanderi
GAGTGAGATATTTTCCATATCCTCACTAGTGAAGATATCGCTGACGTCATTCCTTTGTTTTTCCTTTGTTTTTCGTCGTTTTTTTTTTATTTTTGAAAACTCATATCTATGTAATAAAAAAAAATTACACGTTGGTTTGATCATATGAAGTTTATCTTCTCGTGGAAAAAAGATTTCATTCGTTCGCCGCGCTCACTCGTGAAATATTTTTTCCACTCGAAGATAAACTTCATATGGTCGTGCCACCGTGTAATATCCTTTTATTTTTCAAAAGGCATGGGATAAACTAGTTATGCAATGCATTCTCGTTGGATACCGTGGCACTTGTCACTTGCATTTTCTTCGCACACACACCTAAAGACTCGTGTGTATATAGAAATTACAAGTGACGAGTGGCATATTCCATGGTATCCCACTCGAAAGCGTTGTATATTTGCTATTTATCCTACTGCATAACGAGTATATTTCAACAAGTAAACACAAAAACTGCAATCAAATAAGCTCAGGCAACCATAAACTCATTATGTGCTACTAAGACATGAACAACGGATTACTTTATTTTTCTCCAACCCATGTGCTGATCAATTGTTATGTAAGGTTTTGGAATTATGTCACCAGAATTATAATAAAATACTCATTGGAATACTCTGGGACTAATATAAAACTGCTTAGTTTTGTAGAGTTAATCTATGATCTTTGTCTTGACAGACTCAAATTGCTGGTTTTCACCTGACGTCATGGCGGCCATGTTGGTGTACTCTTAACAAAAGAATTTTGACTATTCTTTTGTTTAGGACACCAACATAGCCGCTATGTCTATTGTCTTTTGTCTCTCTTGGGATTGTGTGAAAACCAAGAATAGGTCTTGCGATAAGAGTAAACTAAAATGAATGTTTGATGAATGAGTAATTATGTTGACAGTGTTTGTATATAATCATTGTATAACAATTTAATCATACGGTGTAAAATCCCTTTAACAAAATGTTTAGTGTTGGAGACAACTGATATTTTCGACACAAGATTTGTATCTATAAATCAAATTAAGTTTGAGTCAATGAATCATGAGTCAACGAGTCATGAGTCAAAATATTTAACCTGACAAAAAAACATCGGTAGCCCTAACTCTAACCCCAAAGCCAACCCTAGCCCTAACTCTAATCCTAACATTAAGCGAAAAACCGCTGACTGACTCATAACTTCACTTGTGACTCGTTGACTCATTTGACTCATAAAAAATGGCTTCTCGAAGCTGAAAGTTGCTTTGACACATTTCTAACTTGAGTGGTAAAGCAAATATTTCACCGGGCAGAGTTCTAGCGCACTTAGGGTATTTGCAGCCACTATATATAGACATTAGTTAATCTTATCCTGTGGTAATGAATGTTGGTAGATCTGCATCCAACATGCTATAAAATGAAATATTGCCATTGTCCACAAGAGCAAACTTGATGGGAACACCATTGGCTTCTTTGTAAAGCAGAGTCATTGCACCAAGAGATGGAGGTGGTTCGGAAAACCTGCAGAAGTAACAAGGTAAGTTTCTACCTTATCAAAGCCGGTCTCAGGTTTCACTGAAACGTTTTGTTTCAACTTTGTTTCATCAGTTCATAATAAAGTGCTCAGTGAATCCAAAACGGAATTTTATCAGATGGATTTCATATTAATTTCATGTTTGACATGGTTCAGATTATACTGTAGAACACAGAAGTCATTAATTGAGGTTAGCTAACTCAGAGTTTGTTCGGGTTTAAACACCGTTAGAGCTACAGTAACTCAGGGTTAGTTAACTCAGAGTTAATCAAATTAAATCATGTTTCACATGCACTTTATAACATTTTTCTATATATTTCATTGTAGTTGTTGTAATTTATGACCAAGCAAAGATTGGTTTTGTTTTTGTGCCAGTTTCAATCCACATTGTTTATTGTTTATCGGTTAAGGGAAAATTGTTCTGCTAATGTTTTTCCCTGCATTTAAGCAATTACATAATTTTTTTTCTTTCAAATTACCTGCACACACAGATTGTGAAATGAGGACGCCCTGGATCAGACTTGCGAAAATGTGAACCTGGTTGGTAGACATCAAAAACTAACTTCTGTTGCGAAGTCTCTCTGAAATATCAAAACCTTGCATATCAACTGTTTGAAAAACGCAAATAAAGAAAAAAATATATATAAAATATAAATTCCTAATGACAACTCCCCTAACGCGGCTTTTCAGTGTCATGTTTAAAACCCATTCCCCAGTTAAGAATCCCAACTAGTAGAAGGCAAACCCAGTTGGTTACTTACAAAGCGTTGTGAGTTTGACCCTGGGATCATCGAGGACAAATATAATTTATTCAATAGTCCGAATAGGAAATTTGAACCCAGGTCTTCCGCATTCAAATCCCCAACTATGACCACTGAGTCACGCTGCCTTCAAAAAAATTGAAATACAATGTAAATAAACTAGGGCCTAGATCCTGTAAAGAGCCAACACTGAAATACATGCAGGTTTTGCAACTATTCCTAAAAAAACAGAAGACTGTACTATTGGTAGCACTGTAAGCCCTGCAACATCTGTCACTGTGTTATTGAGGAGGCTAGCATGCAAGAGAAGTGGACCAAAAGAGATCTGAAGGAGAACGGCGAAAAAAGAGATGACATTGTTCAGACATGTGGAAGAGAACGAGCAAGGCCTCAATCTCCATGAAAAGGAAATCAAAATCAAATGATATATCTCTGGTTTAGAAGAAGAAGATGTTGACTTTCTCAAATGAAGCAAGAAACTGTGCAATCATGCATAAAGCAGAGGCTGTAACAAAAGGTACGGAAAATCATGGCTAATGGATAGAAATAAAAAATACAACTATCATTATTAAAAAAGTAAGAAATCCTTCTGACAACTGTTTGGCAATTCGTCAAACAAAACATTTAAAACAATAATCTTAATTGGATCTTAAGTGTGCTTAGACCAGACCTGCCTTGCTGACTATCTTTCATTCTCTGAGTTTTTATGACTTGTAACTTGGATAAAACGGCGGCTGAAAATAAAATAATCATGGAAATAAATTAAAATATGCATGTGTGAGACCTGCATTACTTTGGCACTAACGGAAAGACTTTAACGACTGCTAGATAGTTGTGACCATAGAATGTTGAGATACATGTCAAGAGTAAGATGGCAGGGCACGATTACTAATGAAGAGGTCAGAAGATGTGCGGTGGAGAGCCTTGAACATAGATTAAGGAAAACGAGGTTGAGATGGTTTAGTCATGTAAAAAACGTAGGGATGTGAATCGCATACTTAGAAGGTAGAAGGCCCGTAGGTACGCCAAAGACCTGGAGTAAGGTAGTGCAGGAAGACATGAAGCAGTTAAACATCAAGGAAGATATTACAGAGTTTAGAATACAGTGGAGGAAACTCATATAACGTCCAAACCCAAAAGTAGGAAACTAGCGACGTTAAACGAAGATGATGATGATGATGATGATAATTACATGATGGCTCCACACTAAATTACTGCCAAAAACAAACACTCCTTCTGTCCAACTATAAGACTGAACCTGTATAACCACCTGGGACTTTCACAGTTTTATCCAAGAATGACATACTACCAAACCATACAGTTTTAGATGATCTGCTCTAGTTCTAGTTGTTGAGGAGCAACAAAGAAAGGGTAGACTCCGAAAGACTTGGTACCAAGTCGTGGATAGTGATTTAAGATCTCTGAAGTTGATCGTGGTCTGGCACAAAATGGAACTGAGTTGAAAATAGCCATTAAGAACTCTGTCTAACCCAAGAAAGGATGGTAGATAGACGTTTAAAATGAGAATGATGCAGCATATATAAAACTTGATCCATTCGATATAGTAAAATTATTAAGCTAGTAGCTGCCCTAACTGGAGTCCTGAGTGCTAACTGTTTCAATAACAACAACAACAACAACAACAACAACAACAACAATAATTTGTTTTCTATCAGCTATGAATTCCTTAACAGATTACAAATGAAATGAAAAAGGAAATAAATCACCAGGGCCAGTTGTTTAAAAGCCGATTAGTGCTAATCCAGGATTAAATTCTTAACACCCATGGTTTTGTTTCTAACCTTACAGAAACGGATTTGTTATGTAAATTTGAGATTAACAAGTTTTTCCCAAGGAAAATCTGAACAGTATTTTATCATCTTTCCAATAAGAAGGGATATGGTTCCATACTTTTGCTTCAATTCTTGAAAATGGGCGCATATAAAGTTTTTTGTGCAAATAAAATAGTATCGTCAGCAAATAGAAAAAAATCTAATTCATTAGAAGATTTATGAATATCATTAATGTAAATCAAAACTAGAATGTACCCTTTTTAGTTCCTTGAGCGAGGAGTGCCCAACAATTTGTGTTATTTGAGATACGCCTTTTAAATAAGAAGAGAATCAATCTAATATAATACCCCTTATTCTATTGTGGTCTAGTTTGCTTAACAATATTATGTGATTAACCGTATCAAAAACCTTTAAGATCAATAAAAATCCCGCAGGAAAACATCCAATTGTCCATGATATCTTGAACCCTGTTTACAATGTCAACTATTGCATGCTGTGTAGAGTGTTTCTGTCTTAAACTGTACTGATAGTCGTAAAAGTCGTAAAACACATCATTTTTATTTTGCCTAAAAGTACGACTTGAGATTAGTTTTTCAAAGAGCCTATTTACTATGGAAAGGAGTGAAATCGGACGATAATTGTTAGGTTTAGAGTCCTCACCGCTTCTAAAATGGGAACGACCTTTGCCATTTTCAACTTGTCGAGATAAACTCCCTCAGGAACAGAATTGTTCATTATTTCCATAAGTGGTTCACTAACTATAGATTTTGCAATTTTTAAAATTATAGCAGGGCAAATTCTATGAGATTTGCCGGTTAGCAAAAGTAATATTTCCAATTCAATTATGACAGTCTTAACAACTTCTTTATTTTCATCTATATTTTTGGTTCCAAATGACACTACCTATATGTGTTGCAGTAACAGGTGTGTTTAACCAGAGTGACTTGCCACTCTTGTTCCAATCATACGCTTAGGGTCACACCTCTCCATTTATATGTATATGGTGAGTAGCAACTTAACTATTAATGTTGCATCATCTGATTTAGTCAAAAGATCACACCCATCCAGATTTATTTATACATAGTGACAACCAATTTACTTGTAGATGTTTCACTGACCAACGTACCTGTAGATGTTGTACCAGCTGATCTATCCAAAAGTATGTACCAACGTGTCTGTTGATGTTACATCAGCCGATCTAGCCAAAGGATCACACCCATCATGTCCTATTTATATATAAAGTAGATACTAACTTACCAGTAATGTTTCACTGGCTGGTGTAACCAAAGAATCACACCCATCCTGGTTCCGATTATATAAAGTAAGCACCAACGTACCTGTAGATGTTGCACCGGCTGGTCTATCCAAACTATTATACCCCTCATGTCCTATTTATAAAAAGGAGACACCAAGTTACCTGTAGATGTTTCACTGGATGGTGTAACCAAAGAATCACACCCATCCTGGTTCCATTTATATAAAGTAAGTACCAACGTACCTGTAGATGTTGCATTAGTTGTCTAACCAAAAAGCCATACCCCTTAGGCCTGTCCTATCCATATATTGTAATGGTTAGTACCAACTTACCAAAAGATATTAATATGTTGACCGGAGAGTATCTAAAAATATAGAGAATCAACTAACCTGTAGATGTTGCATCAGCTGGTCTAATCAGTGGTACACATCCTTTCTCTCCTGTCCACAGATGAGATACTGGAGTGCCAGCTGGTGGCAGTTGTGCACCTGACACATCCGAGAAGACTTCTACCCCATCAAATTTTGGAACATCAACAGACATCTGTGTTATATCTTTATCCTGCCTATTTGAACCCAGAGAATGAAAATTTATACAAACTTGAAACTATTTGATATACTACAACGATAAGGACAAGGCTGACCGTCCAGCTTCTACTCAACTCTCAATAGCGCTGACCATCCACTTCTTGATAAGATTTCAAAGAACATACTAGAGTGGATAACCTAGATCCATCTTAAGTTACTAGACCTAATGAGGTTCCAATCAGTTCTTCAGACAATGACTTACTCTCTTTCTTCTTTTCATCAATGAAATACCTAATAACATAGTCTGCAATTGCTTTTATTTATGCTGATATAATAAATGATCTGTGCTCATGCTTAGCAAAATCTTCCGAACGATGTTGAGATGTTGACGATGTTGCTGCTAAAACCAAACTTCCCTCCATAAGTTATTTGAAGTTACTGTTTTTTCCTACTAATATATGTACACAAGACAGCTCCAACTTGTCTCAGGACAGCTTCTTTCAATTCCTCAGTAAGGCTTTTACTCATGGCTTTTTCTGGCTGACTGTCCAGATCCAGTTCTATAGCAAAGACAGTTGGTTGTGCTAGGAATATTGTAGTCACATCTGGGAAGCCAGTAATTTGCTATGGATTAAATCTAACACAACATCTGAAATTCTACTGTACAAGAACTTCCTCTTAAATTTGATTCTCAATTTCTTTGCTGCAAGGTCACCTCCGTTGCTCTTTTCTACAAGTACTTCCAAAAATGAAAGTTTTTATTCGACTATGAGCACACTGTATTCCCACACTCCATTTTCAGAAAACTCTCCATTTCTTGACTCTCATCCAGTTCTCATCAGTTTACAAGTCAAGCTTCTCATTGTCAGTAAAAACGCTTCGTTCCCTGTGTATCGTATTTGTAGAGTCCATCTTCCTAATTATAGCTACACTTTCAAAACCAATGTAAAACAACATCAGTCTACCAACACCAACTTTGTCAATTTATAATAGCTCCCAACCTATCAGGGAAGACTGCTTTAAATTTTAAGAACGAATAGCAAAATAAACACAAACTAAACCAAGGATGACCAAAAGATGAAAATAAGATGATCACCCTTAATTATTCGGATGACGTGGATGACAATGGCATGGATGTTAATGGTGATGTTAGTAAATAGGAATGGTGATTACAATGCTGATGGTAACAATACTTGGTTTTCTTGATTTAATTTGCCTCTGTCAACACGTTTAAATGAAATAGGCTGTCATACAAACTGATAACAAACTTCAGTGTACAAACAAACAGTATACTTAAAAATAGAAGAATTCTCACCACTTCTTATGTCTCAGCACAATAAAACCAAGTCTCAGTAGATATGCATAGACCTGCGCCATAAAAACACAAAATATCATAAAGCTTTTACTCAAAAATTTATTAATTAGCAAACTGCGCATAGCTAAAACATATGTAACTTAAACCTGAAGACGATATATCAATGTTCTTTAGATCAGTTTCAAACCTTTAGTCCTCTGCTACTTGGAGTACAATGCATTTTCAAGATTGTAAAAATGTAAATTAAGTTTGTATTAAGCTACTTCCATTATTATACCAAACCTCTGGTTTATATGAAATTATCTTTGAAAGGTAAGCTAACTGAAAAATTGATACAGCTTGAAAGCGGAAATATATTGTACATATGATGGTATAGCGATGGTATAGGTAAACAACAAAACATTATTTAGTCATAATAAATTATACACTGGCAGAAACACTGCAAAAGCTGCCCTTTACATTGAAAGTAATATAGAAATAGTTAAATCTACCACTCCTCACAACTCCCTTGTTCCTTCACTGTATAAATAACCGTGTACTAACCAAATAACAATCCAGATCAAATGCTTCTGGCAAAAGAACAGCAAAGGCCTTAAATTAAATTGACATATAACTTGTTAGCATTCAATCAGTGTAATAAAAAATAGACTGCATTCCTATAATATTTATCCTTTCCTCCGAAGCTTCATAATACATTTCAATGGTGTAAAAATTTGGCATTCTATAGAAGAAATCTTAAATCTAAGAGTCATACTTGTTTCAGGGAACTTTTAACACGTTCCATTATTTAAGGTTAGTTACTGGATGTGAGTGGTTTGTTTACAAAAACACCCACGCGCTGGCGATATAATGAACGAGAAATTTGAATAATGTATAATCCAAAGCGAAGGGAAGAAGAGTGCATTATTCAAATCACTCTTTTATTATATCACCAGGAAGGATAAAGCTGCTAAGGTAAAGCCTGAAGTGACTCTCTTCAAAGAGGAAGGATATTGTAGGATTGAAATATGTAGGGGATATGAATAGAATTCTTAAAGTGAAACAGAAGGAAGTTATGGAAAGGTAGAGAATTTATTTTTCTTCTTTGCAAAACGAGACAAACAAGTACCAACTAGAGGAGGAAGATAAAGTGACAGGGCCGATATGGGGAGTGACTGGACAGATAGTGGAGCAAGCACCGAAGAGCACAAAAGTAGACAAGCTACCAGCGCCATCTGGGGTCACAAGTGACCTTATAAAGGCTGCAGGATCAACTGAAATGAAAGGGTTTGTGAATCCATTGAACAGAAAGGAGAGGTTCCAAAGCAGTGGGGCAAGAGTTATACCATATCGGTATATAAAGGTAAGGTAGATGTCCTAACAGTGGACAATTATAGAGGAGTGAGACTTCTGGAGCAGGATATGAAGGTACATGAGAAAACCATAGAGAAGAGGCAGAGAGATGTTGTGAAGATCGATGAGAAACATTTTAGATCCCAGCTGGGTAAGTCAACTGCAGATGCATTTTTTTAAATTACCACAGTTGCAGGAAAAGTTTGGAGCAAAGAAGAAAGAACTTTTCCATGTCTTTGTTGATTTAGAAAAGGCTTTTGATAGTGTGCCTAGGGAAGCAAATTAATGGGCTTTGAAACGTAGCACTTGTTATGGTGTTATATAGCAATCCAGGGTCAAGGGTCAGGACTCTAGCAGGTACTTCAGATGAGTTTGGGATAGGAGTGGGAGTACATCAAGTGTCAGCACTGAGTGCCCAGCTATTTGTGGTAATGCAGGAGGTAACCAGAGTAGCAAGATGTGAAGGATTATGGGACTTGTTTACACCGATGGCCTAGTGATAACAACTGAATTATCCTGCGTAGCGGCTCTTGGGGGGACTGGGGCTTGGGCTCTTTAGGGACTGGGGGAGAGGGGAGAAGGAAGGCCTGCAACGAAGGCCCTGCATTTCGCATTACGCCCACTAATTAGTATTCAAAGTTAAATCCAATGAAAAGTCTTCTATATTTAGAACTGTCAAACTCACGTGTACGGGGAATCGCATCAGTTTTGGTTTGTTATTGATTTGTGAAGTTCTTGAGCGAAGTTAAAACTACAAAAAGGCCGAAAACCGATTGAAAACAATCCAAATACATAATTTTATTGTCGTCTCTGGCTCCAGTATCTGATCTTGCGGAATACTAAGAAGTGATTAAACGTCCAAAACTGAAACATTCTGTTTGTATAACACTTCCACGGCCTCGGCAAACAAGCGAAAAATAAACTCTTTCCGAATCCTGTTGGTAAAACCGCCAACACATCCCTTCGACTCAGGAGTGACTCTACGGCTAAACTTTGATTCTTCTTTAAGTTTAACACCTTGGACTCCAAGTTTTTCCTCGCAAACTTAAGAAATCACTTCGGCGAAAGACATCTTTGGGCAACGAAATATATTTTTAAAAAAACGACAGTAACTTCGATTGCACTGCCTTCGCTTTTGCCCAAAATGTTTACGCCCTATTTTGCATTCGCCTAAAACAATAACAATATGTGACTGACAGGCTCAAAGCCAATGGGAATTTTACATTCACGAGACGAATGTGAAATACTAGGAATGCAGGGCCTTCGTTGCAGGCTCTTCCTTCCCCCTCTCCCCCAGTCCCCCCAAGAGCCGCTACGCAGACTATACATCATTGACAAAACCTTCAAGCGGTATCTTAACAAGCCTTCTGATCAAAAATACCGCAACGCAATTAATAATGAAAACAATACGCGTTATTTTAAACTTCCTTTTATCGGCCAGTACTCTAAAAAAATAACAAAATTCAAACTACGGCAATTGCTTAAACGTTTTTGTGAAACGGATCTTAATATAAAATTAGTTTTTACTACTTTCAAA
>JANCMA020567628.1:0-10049 GCA_024336925.2 Zoanthus solanderi
TGAATAGGGAGAATGAACACTCCTAGTAATGGACTCCTGTTAGTACTTATTATACTGTATACTACTGTGTTGGGGTCCAGGTGAATAGGGAGAATGAACACTCCTAGTAATGGACTCCTGTTAGTATTTATTATACTGCATACTATTGTGTTGGGGTCAAGGTGAATTTTGGATGTTTTTATTATTCTCAGTTTCTTGGAAAGTTTTCTTCATCATTTTAATGAACATACTGTTTTCTTCAGGTGTTCCGACAGTTACCCGGATGCAGCTGTCACAATATAGTTCATTTCCTCGGTAACGTGTAACCACACCTCTAGCAGTCATTGCTTTGTACACGTCGTACGCTTGCTCAACTCTTAGCAACAGAAAGTTGGAATCTGATGGGAAAATCTACAAAAGGGAAAGAAGTTTCATTTTAACACTCTTCAGAACCAATTTCTTTTTTAACGAAAATGGATTATTAGCAAATTGCTGCATGTCGAGCAATTAAAATGTTATTACTCAATACTTAAGTTAACATTGATTTTCAAACAGAACATAGTTGAAAAATACAGTAAGCTTTCTAACATGAAAATTTTTAACGTCAAACAAATACCTCTCTTCCTCACTGCCCACTCCAATACCTTCCTCGGGACCCTGACAAATGCCTTCTCCAGGTCAACGAAGCACATATACAACTTCTTCTCCTTTTCTTAGTACTCCTGTTGTAACCTCCTCAAAATGAACAAGTGCTGCATCTATCGTTCGTTTGCCTGGCATAAAACCAAATTGCATCTCGTCCACTTTCACCACACGACACAATCTCCTCTTTTAGCACCTTTTTTACAATCTTCAATTCATTGCATGCTCTAGCAACTTCAATCCCCTATATGCCCCGCAACTCATTGCATCCCCTTCCCCCTTGAAAATCGGTACGACAATACTCAGCACCCACTCAAAAGGCATTCCTCTTCCATCCAACACACTCTGACACAGCTCCACCACCACAACAATCCCAACAATCAACACTTCCAGGATCCAGCACCTTTTCCCGCTTTCATTTCCCTTATCGCCTTAACCAGTTCTTCTCGTCTAACCCTCTAACCTGGCTTTTCCACCAATTCTGCTTTCATGTTCTCATCCCACTCATTCTCCTCATTCATAATTCTCTCCATGTGCTCTTTCCAGACTTTCCCTCTATGCACACCCTCATAAACCTCAATACGTTTACCAACATGTCCATTAAAATCACCCATACCCAATACTAGCTCACCCACGCTGTGAAGATCCCACTCACTCCTCAAATCATCTATAGCTGTCTGGTTAGCCAGTTGGTAAGGTGCCAGTCTACCGTGCGGGAGGCTTGGGTTCGATTCCCGGTTGGACCACCACTCAGGTTCTTAAAATAATTGAGAAGGTGCTGCCTTTGCTCTAATATCTGCAAATGGTTAGACCTACGCGTCTTCTCAGATAAGGACGTTAAACCGTAGGTCCAGAGGGCCATGTGTTAGAAAACTCCTTGTAGCGTTAACATGTTTACCCTCTTAAAAGAAAGTGTATTTCTTCCTTTCTTTATTTCTTTTTTCATTTTTAAAAAAGCTCTTTTTCTGCACCTGTTCTGCCACTTGGTGGACCATACACACATATAATTCTCAACACTTCTTCCTCAAGTGCCACCACAACTGTCATCACTCTGTCACTCTTCCTTCACACCTCCACAAACTTCTCACAGCTCCTCCTTCACCAAAACTCTCACACCTCCCGTACTATCACTATTCCCAGACCACCACTAATTATATCTCCTACCCTTCACACCCACAAACTGTGCTCCTTGTCCTCTCCACCTCACTTCTTGCAGACAACACACATCCATCCTCCTTTTCCTCAGCTCCTCACACACCTCTGTACCTCTCCCACTCATAGTCCCTACATTCCAAGTCCCCACCCCCACCCCAAGCCGCTCATCTGGCTTCCCATTATTCTACAAGCAGTGCTTGCACGGTCCAGGGTCAGGGGCTGAGCGTTTCTGTTTGTGGTTGGGTAAGTGCAGCCCACCCCAGCCTTTGGGCTGGCTGGTACCCATGTTTTTTTGCTGTCATCATGAGGATTTTATTAGGGTGAGTAGTTTCTACGGGGAGCATGCCCTTGCTTACCACCAACCTCAGTATTTGGATATGAGTGGTTCTGAGACTAAAGCCTCTTCCACGATTTTGAGCAATGTGGTGAAAAACTAGCACAGAAAGGCAGGGGCGCTACTCCCTGAGATCTTGAGACTGGGCACTACTCCCTGAGACCCTGAGACCCCATATGGAGTCCCCTACCTCCCCTCCCTTACCAAAAAAAGAGAAAGACTTGAGCCCAATGTCAATTTAGTGAAATGATACACCTGTGTAGCAATGCAAAATAAAACTACATACTTGAATGACTGTTAGGATAATGTTCTTTTAACAAATCTATTTATCATAATTTAGTTTTGAATGAATATTATACATTGAGAAGGATTTTCTTTTAGAATAACAAGGATGAAAAGCTCACATTTTAATGGATGTTTTGAATGAGAGGTTACTAAATCATATGATAACCTTCTGCCTGACAAGAGGAGATCAAGGTTCATTGGTGTCCTTACATTAGGGGCTACTAGGACATGATATAACCTTGCATCCGCACAGCTGAATCACACCCATCAACAGTTCACAACAATCTGCAAGCTCTATAATTCACATGTATACTAAAGTATATATTATTGTACAAGATATCCAAGATAGTAACAGGGAAATTAATGAAGTATGCAGACCAGCTAATTAACAGCACTGTACCTTCTTGACAAAGGACAACTTCTTAAGTTCAGCAATTAACTTTTTCTTCTCTGTAAGAACTTTCTGAACATTCTTCTTCATCACTTCAATGTTTGAGAATGCCTCATTGCCTATTTTTAATGTTAGACTGCTTATGCCACCGGGAAGTTTTACTTTGTCAAAAAAGGCAATTATATCTTCATGTGCAATTGCCATTCCAAGTCTGGTGAAAATTTCAAAAACTGGTTAAATTAGTTGGTGTAAGATTAGTAGAATACAGTAAATATTAAATTCTACCACAAGCTTAATCACTATCATTATAATCATTATTATTAAATTAAATTAATTTTGTTCGCAAATAAGTTTATTTAAAAGTTTTTATAATGCACCAGTCAATTGAAGGTACAAAAATTGTCTAGTACAAAAACAATGTGACTTTGTATGAAATGCTGAATTCTCCCAAAAGTTATGAAGAGATAAGAGGGATAATCTAGTGAGAGTTGATAACTTCATCAAATGTTACGCCGTTTTTGTACTATAACCTTTCAATTTCAATGTAATTTATATTGTTTAATACAAACTTAGAATAATATAATGCATTTATTGATGAAATATTTTTATCAAGTCATAGTACTATACCTAATCTAAGTGTATTGTTGTGACATTTATTTATAATAGTGGACGTTGGTATTTAAAAGCCGATTAGCTCAACCTCAGGTTCAATCTATTTACTTTACTGAGTGGAAAATCAGAACAGTATTTTATGACAATCGAAAACCTTCCAAAATTGATCTTTAAATTTTGGCTTAAACCTGGCTTTATTTAAAACTATTTTTGAGCCACCCATCCTAGATCATTACGCCATTTAATAATAACTGATTTCAAGAGTATCTGACAATATTTTGTCAGGGAGCAAGACAAGTCTTGTGGACACACTTATTCCAGCAAGCTACATATCAGTTGAAGAAGCTGTGCTGAACATTCGTACCCGCTGCTCCAATGATGAACAGACTCCAGTCCTGAGATCTGAACAGTTCATGTAAGACATTTTGCTGTGAAGTAGAACAACCTCGTATACCCTAAATCGGAGCTGGTTTAAGTCATATTATATGTGCCTGTAGATAGCGCCAGCTTCTTACACTACTCACAACATCAGAACTTGCTCTGGCTAAGAGCTAGCACTTGGAGCGTCTCCTCTTGCACTAAAACGTTTTGTTATGAAGGGCAGCGCTTAAAAGGATAGCTTTTTTACTATTTACATCGAGAAAACTTGCTCTGGCTAAGGGCTAGCACTCGGAATATCTCGTCTTTTGCTACGTATTGCACCAAAACTTCCTCTTATGAAAGGTTAACGCTTAAAAGAACAGCTTTTTACTACTTACGTCGTGAAAACCTGCTCTGACAAACAAATTACATTACTTTTACTAATGCAGCAAGACTTGCTGATGAAGAGCTCTGGTTCGAATAACCATGTCTTTTATTACTTACGTGATCATCGGCCATTTGGTGCTTTGTTGTCATAATTCAAATTTCTTCACATCAACAGCAACAGCAATAATCAACAATAATTTATGAACACTCAAAAAATGCAAAAAGAACAATAATGACATGAAGAATAGGTTTACAAATTAATGAGTGCAGGCCACTTGTATATAACCATAATCGTGGCCTTTAGACAATAATATTAAAAATAGGTAAGGTCAGAAGTATAAATTATCAACTATGGTAAATGTTATTGGCATTTTTAAACAAAACCAAAGGCAACAATACAAAGATACAAAAAAAGGAAAGAAATCAACAATACAAAATAAAGTGAGCGACGGAGAGAAAAAAAAAAAGACTCATTCTGTATATATTAGGCGAGCACAAATTCAATACATTACGGTTGATTGAGAAAATTAATATTCAGATAAGAAGTGTACTTTTAATTACTCGTGGTACCACGAGTCAACGTTTGGGTTCCATTTCTTTTTCTTTTTTCTTTTTTTTTATGTCGCGATTAGCGATTCGGTCCAGTGACTGCCATATTTGGGACTTGTCCCCGGTCCCACGCGTACCACGAGTAAAGGCTTAATGAGCCTCTTGTTAAGAAACGTATGGGTTGCAGACAATTCTGCACAAGTGTCTGGAAACCATAAATTTCTTTGGAAATTCCATGCCCACCCACGATCTATTAGTCAAGATTTTTTTTTGCCATAAATGTAAAACTATATATTATTTCTGACCATACCTTAAAATTTTCCTATCAAAAGGCCATGTGTCTCGATTAGCTCCTACGGTTATTTACAAATGGCCTTTACTTATTAATCTGTAAAATTTTCTTTCATTCATCATTTTGTATCTTGTAAATTCTGAGAGTGTAAACAAATTGTTGTTGTTGTTATTGTTGTTGATATTGTTGTTGTTGTAAGTTGTAGAGTAAGAAGTAAAGCAACCAACCTTCGAGATCCTGAACACAGTTTAACTGGCTGTTGGTTCACTTCATTTCTGGTCTGGAGGGAAGTTTTACTGCGGTTGTCTGTTTGCTGTTCTCTTGGGATTGTTTCTGGACACATTAACTGCTCTTTAATTTTACTAACATCTTTGGGATGAACAAGGTCAAAGAAGCTATCTCCAACAATATCAGACTGCAAAACAATTCAAACTTTTACACAGAATCAAAAACAAATGTCATGTTTCTCATGTGAAATTTAGTTTGAGGTTTTTATTATCAATGAAAAAATGGTAGTGTACCGACGTTTTGATAGTGTTACCCTTCATCTGAGCTATAACTCAAAACACTAGCTCATTTCTGCTACTTATAAAATTACGGCAATGTTGAGAAAAAGCTAAGCTAAATCCTTTACGAGCCAAGTGGCCCACGGAGTCGGTGCTTATCTCTAATTTGTGTAGTATTAAGCAAATGAGAGTATTTCACTCCCCCCTGGACGGGAAACTAATCCATCACAGGTTAGCTCCCAGCAGCAGGGGTTTCATTAAGGGCCGGGCACCGAGCATATTGACCGGTTCTCCTCAATCGCAACTCCTTTTTCATTCGGCAATAAAATGATCTAACAACAAGTTAAAATTTTGTATCAATTTCAGGCACAGATACATTAGGAAAGACAATAACAAATAGATCAGCTATAGTTATTTTTAACTTTTTTGTTCACTTTTACGACTTCCTATTAAGCTGTATAGATCTAACATTTTACTGGTTTCATAAACAAAGTTATTATATAGTTAGCTCCCAGCAGCAGGGGTTTCATTAAGGGCCGGGCACCAAGCATATTGACCGGCTGTGAAGATGGCTTTGCCTGGCTACTTTCAGCATCTCTGCAACTAAAGATTTTTATAAATTTTCAGGCTTATCATAAACTTTGCCCGAGTGCCAAATCTAAGTACCTTCCTGTGCCAAACCTTAATGAAACCCCTGGTACTTGTTAAATGTAAGCTATTGTATTCATTCTTACAAGACTAATCTATAGATTGATTACCTAAAGCAAAAACAAATTCATGTAATCACCTGTGTGTAATTCATTGTTTCTGAGATGGTGTCTGACACATAAAGAATACGTCCTCGATCACATGACACCACCAGCAGAAACCCTTCAGCTGCATCAAGAATTAGATACTTCATATCGTCATCTGAGAGGAATGCAGGTTTGTATTTGGTTTCTGTAAATGGTTTTGATGTCTCTGTCAAAAACAAATAATAGCTTGATATGAATAGTTTGAATCCATTGTGTTGTGTAATCATTCATGCTCAGTTGGTCATTTGAATAACAGCTGTGTTTGCGGCCTTAGCAGACTCTCCTAAACAATGTAACCAAATAGATCATTTTTATCAGGACATCATAGCAGCCATGTTGATGTGCAGACAACAAAGAATTTAGGTTATTACTTAGGCTTAGCTCGCAGCACTAACTTTCTATTAGAAAAAACTAGAAAGTATTAACTAACCTCTGAGTGATTTCATGTGCTGAACTGCCATCCTCAGCACAGTCAATTTATCGAGTTTCCGGGATGTACTACAACACATTGGTATCATAGTAGACAGCTCATTGATGTAAGTGTTCATTTTATCACGCCGCCTTTTCTCAATGTCACTATGGGTCTTCCTACAACAGGCAGTTTCAGAAAATAATAATATTGGCAGCAATAGAAACTTGTAAGAACAAAAACAGGATCAACAAGAATAAGTGAACAAGTGAAAATCTGAAGATGGCAATGGCTAGGACATGTTTTAAGAATGGAACCAGATTTGTTACTGAGAACAGCTATCACATGGGCACCAGAGGGGAAAAGGAAAAGAGGTTGACCGAAGGAGACATGGAGGAGAGCAGTAGAAAGCGAGAGACGTGAGATGGGGTTTGAGACATGGAGGGAGGCGGAACAAGCAGCCAAGGACAGAAGGAGATGGATAGATTTGATAAAAGGCCCGATACTCCAGTCAGGAGTTAGGACATAAGAAAAGAAGAAGGCATGGAGGTCTCACAAAAATACAAATACACAAAGCCTATTTTATCGTAAATGTCCCACACATGCTTGCAGCAGAGAATATTAAGTGCTGTCCCTTTAAAACAATAGTTATTGAACTGTAACAACACAACCATATTTCACTGTTTTTCACTTTTGTCATAGTTCCCTGATTATATATAGCACTGTACTCTATACTAATTACCATATTTTTCTTGTACAAGCCAAGAACCTAAAATTAACTGTAAATTTTTGAGTAATTATTGTTTGCATCATAAAAATGCTGTTTATTGACTTCCAGGCCCACTATGAAATGAAAACCCATGAAAATATTTTCATAATATTTTCATAATATTTTCATGGGTCTTTCATGAATGTAGGAGAGTTTAAAGGGAACCTGTGTACAACGGTCATCCTGTCAGTAATTATATTTTCCCCCATTTTACTGATGATGTTGTCGAGATGACAGTGAAACATGATGGATTTTATATTACAATAGTAATAATAATGAGATAAAGCTTAGCATTATTATTAATACTATTGCTTTTATTAATGTTCTGATAATTAATTTTTCCATTGCAACCTTTGCATCTTGATTTATCTAAAGAAATATTGCACCTACAAACTTTCAACAGATGAACAACTTCAAAGGACCTCATTGGTGTGATTTCTGTCGAAACTTTATGTGGGGCTTAACACAACAGGGAATGAAATGTCAAGGTAAATTAATATTTTTGGTTATTAGAAATAATATTAAATTGTGTGATAGATATTAAACTACAGCAGTTTTGTCTCATAATCAAATAATGGTAGTAAGTTCTAATATTAAAAAAAATGTTCTGAAATGTTGTTGATTTAACTTCTCTTTTGTAAGTCACAGGTGTTGGGTACAGTCCGAAATGTCAGTTTTACTATGGTGTATAAATTATAAATTTACCAAACTGATTCTTTCAAAACACTGACGCAGGATCCCATTTATGACACTAGTGGTCCAAAGACATAACTTGTTTCAACTCAAGGCTGAAGGCTGAAATTTTTATGATCATTATATTGTCATACAGTAACTACTCAAACTATTGACAGTGGTGGTCAAACACGTCAGTGTGGCTAAAGCACTTTATGTAAGTAATAAAAAAAAAGAAAGTGCATATAATAATTATGCCAATGTTTGTGTGAATGGTTTGGAACTCACTGTAGTTTGTTGATAAAAACATGATTAAAAAAATAAACTTTTCAGTTTTGTCACAGGCAGAGTTGCCTCAGCTGAGATATCTTTCCTCATGTGAACAGGCTTCTAGTTAATGTTCTATTGGTCTTTGAGTTAATGTGCATTAATTTTAATCTGAGATTTTTCTCTTGTTGTCAGATTGTGGAATGAATGCTCATAAACAGTGTGCTCCTGTCATCTCTCCACAATGTCAACCAGATAAAAAATACATCAAAAGAAGTATGTGATCCTACTCAAACTCTTGTGTTGGAGGAATGTTGTTCACAGATTCAGTGATTGTAAGGTTGTTCATAGATTAAAATTTGGAGGAAGGTTGTTACAGATTCAGTGATTGTGAGGTTATTCATAAATTAAAGTGTGGGGATGGAGGATGTTCACAGATTCAGTGGGCGATGTTGTTCATGGATTAAATAGGGGATGATGTTCACAGATTTAGTAGTAAATAGGGGGATGATGTTCACAGATTCAGTAGTAAATAGGGGGATGATGTTCACAAATTCAGTGGTAAATGGGGGGAGGATGTTCACAGTTTGAGTGGGTGATGAGGTTGTTCATGGATTAATTTGGGGGAGTATGTTGTTCACAAATTCAGTGGTAAATGGGAGGAGGATGTTCACAAATTCAGTGGTAAATGGGGGGAGGATGTTCACAAATTCAGTGGTAACTGGGGGGAGGATGTTCACAAATTCAATGGTAACTGGGGGGAGGATGTTCACAAATTCAGTGGTAAATGGGGGGAGGATGTTCACAGATTTATTGGGTGATGAGGTTGTTGATATATTAATAACACTGTAATGTAGAACAAGTTTTACATTAATTGGTTTTATTTATTAATAATTTAATTTATTTTATAAATTTTTCTTTCAGCATTTGGAGTAGACTTAACAACACTGGTAAAACTTCATAACATCAAAAGGCCTTTTGTTGTTGACATTTGTATTAAAGAGGTTGAAAAAAGAGGTAAACACAAAATCTTTTTCACTGAGCTTGATTTTGGTAGCAGTATTCATTGTTTAGGTTGATTGATCAATGACAGTTCAAAGGCAAGATAACTGATACAAATGAAAAATTACTGGATGCTATAGGGAACTCTAGATACTTGTTGCTGCTTGTTTTTACTCTGACACTTAACAATAATTTTAAATATTATGATTTTTGACCTAGGAATGGAATCTGAGGGAATATACCGTATTTCAGGGTTTGCCGATGATATTGATGCTTTAAGAAATTCATTTGATAAAGGTAAGTATAATTATCTTAAGATTCAGCTTTTACTACTACTACTACTACTACTACTACTACTACTACTATATGAGCATAGGAGCACAAGGGAACAAATCAGTTTTATAAACAACACAACACTTTTAAATTTAAGACATGTTTCGACTTTCGTAAAGCCATCTTCAGTTTTAAGTGAAGCTAATTACAATTGCATGGTTATGTATAAGTGTTTTCAGAAGTATAAAATTACTACAACTATTCATTTATAGTCATCGGACACGTCAAACGTGTGTGTGACTTGCAGCTTTCAGCAAAGATCTCCACTTTACACGGTCACCAGCCATATCTTCTGTCAAGTTCAGTCTCTT
>JANCMA020567734.1:0-10048 GCA_024336925.2 Zoanthus solanderi
TAGCCCATTCGGCCTACGGCCTCATGGGCTATTGACTCGTAGTCCATTCGTCCTCGAGGTCTAATTGTTAATTAGATGGACAACTATCTAAAATGGAGAACAGCAGTTCACATTCTTAGAATGTTGCCTTTGGAACATTTTGAAATCAAATATCAGTCACTGACTGGAACAAAATGCTGAAAATGGAAACAAAAGAACACAAATAAGTATGATGGCTTCATTGCCTGGAGTATGAATAAATTACGTTAAATTTAACTTCAGAATAACCTATGTATTGACACGTACCAAATCATCCCCTTCTTCAAACTGTTTGGCCAGCGGATTCACCAAATTACGACAGGCAGGTGAACGACCTAGTATCCTTCCCCCGTTAATACATAGCGCAACCTCAGCATCCAACAAAACATCCTGGGTGAAGTTTTGAGCAAAGGGAGGTAGTTCCGCTTCAACCTTTTTGAATGACGAGTTCACCAAAATGTTGGAGTTGCCTGTCGATTCAACTTCCCAGCATAATCCGTTACGCAGTCCATTAACATTAGATGTTCTCTCTGCAGCCGATGGGGGACAGTTGGTGCATTGAAACGCAGATCCCATCTTGCCAACAGCTGCTTTAAGAGAAAAGTTCGACTTTGTGCATACGCCAGTAAAATTCTTTGATGACGGACAGACAATCTGAATGGGGCGACACTTCCTTGCAGACAAGGCCGAATGTTTTCGCAGATCAACACTTCTAAAAGGAGAAGTGTTAGATCGAGACAAAAAACCTGACACTACTGGGGAATTTACTGGGTACAAAAGTTGCTTCTTAGCCTTGATTGGAGTGGGGGTATATAGCACCGTGTTCGACACCGAGTCCGATGAACGAGATTTAGATCCACATTGTGATCTGCATGATGAATTGAAACCAGCATCTGGTCTTGTAAATTTCTGCAAAGCAATTGCTTCTCCTCCACCTTCTTTCTGCATTTCGTCTACACCTTTATTCTTATCATTTTCCTTTAATACGTATTTTTGGTCTTGAGACACGCGTCCTTTATTTTCAGCAGATGTTTGCTCCAAACTTTGGAATGTAGAAAAGGTATTTGGAAGAGACTGTGTTCCATGATAACGTGAAGCTGAACAGTTCTCACGCTCTATTTCTCGATGTTTTTCTTTAAGTAGTTCTAAATCGCGGAGTACTTGTGCCTCAAGGGTTTGTAGTTCTTTGCTTGTCTAAATTGTATCGAAAATAGAATAACAGTTTAGTGTAAAAATTGCCCATCGCAAACATTGTTGCTAGATCAGTAACTATCAGTATTACTAGCATTGCCATTATTCCTGTCAACTGGTTACAGCTCTGCCACGGTATCGCAGAGGCCCTGGGTTTGAATCCCGTTGAACCCTGAAAACTTTTCAAGGCTTCCTTCTCCCGATTGCTTAAATTCCGTAAATAACAGCAACAATCGTTCAAAATGTTGCTTACACAACGATACAAACACGGTCTCAATAACCGTTGTACACCTTGGAGGGGCAATCATGGGACCCAGTAAAAACGCCCGCTCTCCCACTTGAGGCTTCATAGCTCAGTTGGTAAGATCACTGCAATGTTGAAACCTTTACATTTTTTTTCAGCTTATCTTTCCAATAGTCGTCATTACTGTCAATAACACTATCGCTACGACTGCTTATGCTACTAGCACAATAAACAACACCACTACCAATGAAACTACTACTACTACTACTACTACTACTACTACTACTACTACTACTACTACTATTACAACAACAACAACTACTACTACTACTATTACAACGACAACTACTACTACTACTGCTATTACTATTACTACCACTACCATTATTATTACTAACACCACTACTACTACTACTATTACTACTACTACTACCACTACTACTACTACTACTACTATTACTATTACTACTACTACTACTACTATTACTACTACAACTGCTACCATTACAACTGTTACTACTACTACTACTACTACTACTACTACTACTACTACTACTACTACTACTACTACTATTACCATGTCTTAGAAAGAACAGTGTTTTTATCAGGCGATTTTAATTCACGTACGGGGAAATACAAAGATTATATATTTCTAATGACTCGGACAATCTATTTGATCACTCTATGGAATATATAATTATAGCTACAAAGCAAAATAATTGTGACAACATTCTTGATAGTCAAGGTAAAAATATTGCAAATATGTCAAAACTTTGATCTTGGTATTCTGAATGGTAGATTTAGAGGTAACTCTTTCGGAAACATTACGTACCACGGTAGATTACGAGTTAGAACTGTTTACTACTTTATTTGTGATCAATCTGTTTTAATTTGTCGACCATTTTCTTGTTAAAAGTCAAACCTATTTTTCGGATCACAATCAAATACTTACTTTATTAAAAAAAATACCTGAACTAGTTTATACAATTGAATCAAGAGAAAATTTATATTCAAAACCTATGGACACTGAATTACCAACACAACTTACTTGGACTACTGAATCTTTCGCTGCGTTTAAACACGAATTTGCAATTTGCGTTTACTCGGGCTACTAATCTCTGAACTATGTAGTTGGAGGAAATAAAGGGACTAGTAAAGAAAGAAAGTGAAATATATGCGCTGTTTTGAACTGCAGTATGTGGAATTCAATTTAATTTGTTAATTTCTGAAAGTGCATATGAACTTTCGGAGCATTTTCAAATCTCTCCCAGAGACAACAAAAAGTGATAATTCTCCACCAATTAAAGAATCAGAATTGTTAAGTCACTTTGCCAAACTGCACTCCTCTCCTAATCAAGATCGCCTCCAACAACAAAATATTCGAGAGCAGCTAAAAACTATGGAAAATTCAAAAACAAAGTTTGATGAACTCAATTTTTCTATATCTAGCGAAGAAGTTTTACGTATTTCAAAAATGTTGAAAAATAAAAAAGCTTCCGCCTCTGATTTGATTAAAACTGAGATGATAAAAGCAAGTTGCGACTTATTGTTAGACGTCTATAAGAACCTTTTTAATATCATACTACAATCAGGTATATACCCAAACAATTGGTGTGACGGTCTCAAAACAACTATTCTTAAGTCCGACGATAACACAGTCCCGGGAAATTATAGAGGCATTTATGTTTCGAGTGGTCTAGGGAAATCATTTTCTTCAATAATTAATCAAAGACTCGTAGAGTTTATTGAAATAAAGAAAATCTGTTTTCTTAAGAATAACCGAACAGCTGATCATACATTTTCGCTACGCAAATTAATTGAGAAATATTCCCATCATCATAATCAGAAAGTATATACCTGTTTTGTTGATTTTAAAAAATTATTTGATTCTTTTTAGCACGCATACCTTTTTATCGCATCCTAAGTTATGGCATAGGGGGCAATATCTTCTCGTTAATCAAATCTTTGTATTCTAAAATTACATGCTCAGTCAAGATTAACAAATCCAAAACAGGTGCGTTCCAATACCAACGGGGCGTAAGACAAGGCTGTATTCTACGTCCACTTTTGTTTAACTTATTTGTAAACGAATTACCTGTTTCATTTGATCAGTCTCCGCATTGCGACCAATTCACTGTTCCAAACGGAACAAAAATAAACTGCCTACTTTGTGCAGATGATTTAGTGATCCTTTCTAGATCAAAGCAAGGTCTGAACAACTGTCTTAAGAAATTAGAAGCCTTTAATTCAATATGGCTTCTTGAAGTTAATCTGATAAAAACTAAAGTCATGGTGGTTCCTTAAAACAGGTAAAAAAAAAACAAAGAATATATCATTTTCTATTGACAATCAACCATTAGAAATCGCTCAAGAATACACCTATTTAGGTGTTAAGATTACAACAGAAAGTTTTAATTTATGTCAGAAAACATTGACTGAAAAGGGTTTAAATGCTCTTTATAAAATTTACAAACAAATTTGAGTTCTTTCGCCTGTCTTTACGATCGGTCAGTAAAATTTTCGATTCTGTTATTGCTGCAATACTTACGTATGGAGCAGAAATTTGGGGAATATTTTCAAAATTTGAATTCGAAAAATGGGATCAAACACCCGCTGAAAAAAGTCCACTTAAGATTTTGCAAAATATTTCTAGGTTTGAATAAAAAAGCTCCTAACTACGCTGTTCATGGAGAATTGGGGCGAATACCACTTCAGATTGTTATAATTAAACAAATTCTGGGATATACCATATACCTTAAATCCAAAAATAACGATACTCCAGTTAAACAATTTTTACACATTCTCAGGAAATGAGTAAATAGAATACGAGTTCATATAGCTTCTTGATGCTCAACCTTCCGAAAATTTGTTGCTCTCATCGTGTTACAAACCCTAACCACCTCACAGAAGATAATATCAGTGACTTTATCTCCACACTTACTAACAAATACAAAGAATTCTAGAAGAAAAATATTGAAACTTTAACTAAATTTTTATAGAAATTCTAAACATGACTACGAAGCGAAAGAATATCTTGATTCAATTCCAGTAATAAGTACAAAACCTGATGATACAAAATTTAGAACCAGGAACCACAAACTAGCAATTGAAACTTTGAGATATGCACGACCAGTAGCTCCTCGCGAACAAAAATTATGTGAATTCTGTAACCAAGATGAGATTGAAGACGAAAACTATATGATTTTCTCCTGTAATACTTATGAAGACATAAAAGAAAAATATTTTTAAAAAATAAACACACTTCTAGATATCAACCCTAGATGAATTCGTTAAAATTGTCTTTAACACTTCAAATGGATTTGTAATAATGTACACTTCAAACTTCATTAGCAAATGCTTTCTCAGACGAAAATTACTGCTCCAATTTAACTAAAGCTAAATAATCAAATTAAAAGTAACAGTTCAAAACCGTCTGCTAGTCATTTATCTAGTTTTTAGTTTTTTTAAATTGTTACTGTTAAATATTTCGAACTCGTTTGTAATTCTTAGTTGATTGTGATTAGGCATTTATACTGTAATCAAACTAGAATGCTTTTTAAATCAGTCATATTGAATGATATTGTAAAAACAGCTCGCTTTGACAATATGTAGCAATTTACATCATGTTAATAAAGAATACTTCACTAGTAGACACAACTTACCTTTTCGGACACCAAAAAAGTGCCTTTCGCGTGGCTTGGTTTATACGGCACAACATCAGTAGCAGTACTCAAAGACCCTTTTAGGCAACTGCTGTTTTCCTCGCAACTTATGCCATCGTTAGAGGTACCAAATGCTCTTTTAGTCTGCTTTGGAACAGCAGAGCTAACTGGTGCTTCATGCAGAATCCTTGCCAATGTTAAATCGGAAGAAAGAGAATTTTCCATAAAGGGAACGCTTTTACAATTCATCTCTGGCTGAATATGAGAAGTAGGTGAATGGCGGCTACCACTGTCCTTTGATAACAAACTATGTGCAGAAGTTGTTTGACTCACAACCGGTTCATCTAAGCATTTACAAGCTGCAGTTTGCTTAAAAAATCCTTTGTGGTTCGATCCTTGCTGAGAAAGATTTCCTTTTGGCGCTACTGATGTCTCTTGACGCTGAAGTGTACTGTCGTCTTCTAGACTGTACATAGGAAGTGGCCCTCTTAGGAATTTCTTGACAATGGTTGGTGCACTTTCCAAGGGGGTCAACATATGGGATGCAGGGGGACCGTGGGAGCGAGGAGTCAATAAATCTGCCCAGCATGTCTCAGGAGTCTTTATACAATTCTTTGGTCTACTTATAACAGTCCGAATAGTAGGTGGTTCAGAAATCACTGGCGAAGATGTTTTATCTAAAGTTCCAAAGGACAGAGAAATATCATCATGAAAAAAACACAATGCAAAGACTTCTTTAAAAACGTTTCATTTTATATGAGTTTTATGGGTTAAAACCTTCGTAACCACTGGGTTTCCAAGGATTTTATTCTCCATTTTTGGAAAAAATTACAACTTACACCAGAGACGAAATACTTCAGGCTCAAAAAAGTGAAAACGTTTCCATATGAAAGGTATGAAATGAGTAACAAAAAAAATTAAGGCAAACCGAAATAACGAACGGCATGAGACAAGACAAAATGATAGCAAAGCTTAAATTTAAGGAGAAATTAACGGTTGACCTCAAACACGACCAACGTAAATGATAACAGATAGATATCAACGATATACTCAATGATCACAACCACTTGCACTTTGGGGTTTCATACGAACTGTTTGAGCAAACTTCCATTCAATTTCTAAAAAAATAATGATTGTTTAACTACTGAGTAAATTTCAATAAAAATAAATATATTGTAGATAGAAAAAAGTAGTTTAAAAATACCTCTATTGAGATGGGCGTCTTTTGGAAGCGGTTTTAGTGGTTTCTCCACAGTCCTTTTAGATACTTCTAATACACTTGTAACTAAATGATCACCTTGTAAACCATTAACGGTTGACGCAGGAGTGTAGCAAGCTTGCTTTGGATTCCCCTTTAGGATGCTCTGAGGCGGTAGGTTCACACTGTTACTTGGCATGTTTGATAGGCAATGTTCTTCACTACTACCTTGGAAACCAACCAGTGTTACAGCTGGGTTAAAACTTGCCTGGTTTGGGGGAACATTCAATGTTGACTGTTTTTCAACTTTCCCCAGGGCAGTCAAAATAGCAGTTGTATTGGCGTTAGGTGGTGCCGGCGAAGCACGTGATCGAGGGTGCCTAGGTCCAGTGTAGTAAATTGAAGTTCTTTTTGGACTTGGTATCGTGATCTGTAATGAAGAAACACTGAAAATTTTAGAATTATTTTCCTTGAAAATAGAAAAAAATCCATCCAAATTCTGGGGTATAATTTCGTGCTAATAATATTGGGCACCAAGAATTTCCTTGTCTTCGTAACGAGCTGTTAAGGAGATGGGTTTAAAAGAATTTGCATAATACTCTTGGTAAATTTCCAAGCTCTGCGGATACTTGAAATATTTGAATAATCTTTGTTTTGGCCGAAGTTGACTCAGCTTTTCATCCTTACGATGAAGGTAAACACAGGCTGATCTCCGGTGGTTTAAAGTCTTGTCTTGGGTAAGGTTAAAAACTTAATCTACTTAACACTAAAGAAACCGTACACAAGCTCAGGTTCCAAGGGACAATAGGTTCTAAAAATATAATTTTTTTTCCAAAGAGACTAAGCTAAGAGGCTAAGCGCGACTTGGTACTGGTGCAAACGGCGAGTTTAGATCCTTTAAATCTACTCATTTATAAAGAGAAAAAAGTAGCCAATAAATGTCTCTTGCCTGATTATTACTTTGCTTCATGCGGCGAAATGATGATAACGACTTCATCGAGCTCGTTGCGAGAGTTGTTCTTGTTGAAAGCTTTCCATTCAACCGTCGGTCGTCAATGCCTGTATTGCTGAGAATGCTCTGCAAGGCATTGTGGTCGGGTTTAAAACTTACTTCATCTTCAGTGTCTACAAGAAAATAACATTACTTACAAGTAAGATCGATAATTTTTCTTTGAACCTGACGATGGGCTGCAGGATTTTGTTATATACAAATAGCCGCCGGTTGAGAACACAGAAGTCCCAACAGCTATCACTGACATCAGTCAGATCGCAATATCCTGCTAATCTTTTTTTTTTTTATTTTTTTATATTTTAATTTAATTCAATAGCTACAATATTTACTGTCCTTTAATATCCTGCTAATCAGCTCGCGGACAAACTTTCCTCGCTGCCAACTTTAATCAGGTTGTCATAATGAAGTCAAAGCCCGAGCCAATCACACACTGCATGACATCACTGCAAAACCATATAAGAATTCTTGCGCAAGAATTCCAAATTTTCACTAATTTATGGCTAAAAAAAAAACATTTTACAGGGGCGTAGCCGGGGAATCCAGTGATTCCGGAACCCCCCTCTCACACCTCGATCCTTCACTGTATCCATTTATAGAGCGACCTCACTGCAATACTTATCACTGACCAAACAGCTTTTGGTGATTTGGAACTCCCCCCCCCCCTTTTAAAAAAAGCTGGCTAGCCCCTGGTTTGCCACAGGAAGCCCAGTAATACCAATAATAATAATAATAATAATAATAATAATAATAATAATAGTAATAATAACGCATTTATATAGCGCTTATTCAAAGCTCTATATATATAAGCGCGCTTTACAAGTGATTACAAATTTCAGCAGCTGAGAGTCTTACATAGTCCGCAACAATGGCTCATATATTTGAAACATTAAGAAATGCTCTCGATGTAACAAACAGACCACAACAATAGATCATTACCCTGCTCTTTTTGAAAAGTGGGTGGGTTCTTTCAAGTCCCACCATAGAAGATTGAGAGATTGGACCTAATTCTTAACGTCTTTCCGAGAAGACACGAAGGTCTAACCATTTGCAAATGTTGGAGCAAAGGCAGCATCTTTTCCTCAATTTTGTAAGACCCGGAGCGTTGGTCCGATCGGGAATCGAACCCGAGCCTCCCGCACGGTAGACTGGCACCTAACCAACTAGGCGGAAACTAAGCATGCAAGGGAGAAGAAAACTCAAAAGAATCTTCGAAGTTCCTATTTAAACAAAGCTAATTTTATTGCCTCAGTTGGAAAAATTCTGGATTCTACAGATAGCTTATAAAGCTGTAATTTATTTAAAAACAAAAAAATCAAAACTTTAAAAAGAAACTTTCTGCTAGCATATGTAAAGACCAAAAATACTTACCGACAGTATCTGCCCAGGCAACTCGCTTTTTTGTACATGAAACAGATAAACCGACAGGCGCACCAGGTGCATCATTGGAAATATGGAGCTGCTTTCGAGGCGTTGCTGCTATGGAAACAGAACCGATAAAAGGCTTGCGAGCTGTCACAGAAGAACCATCGTAGTATATAGAGGTCCGATTTGAAACGCCAGCAAGTTCATACTGTTGAGACTGACCTTTGGAAGTCGTGGCAATAGTTGAACGTCCTTTGGAGGCGAGCTCTTGGTACTAAAAAAATAAAATTATAAGCGGAAAGAAGTAAAAAAAAAATCTTATCAGAACTGAGAACATACAACTTAACAAAAAAACTGTAAAAATGGACTATCATTATGACGAAATTATATTAATACACAAGATACGCTACCTATCGCGATGGCAATGTCTCCAAACTGGACGTACATTAAAATAAGTTAAAAAAGGCAGGAAAGATTCGCGCTTAAAAAACTGAAAGCTAGTACGTACCCGGTTATACAAAATATAAAGAAGCCCAAACGTTTTTCTGTTGCCGTTTGAGCCAATGAAACACGGAGCTAACAAAGTGAAAACTAACTCTTATTAGCCCGAAAGCAGCCTGAGCTGATTTTCTCGAAAATTATGTGGTCCAGTATACATCTTATCAAAATAGCAAGTAAAAGAAAGAAACGATGTTGCCTGCAAAAAAATGCATTTTGTCAATTTTGCAAACCTTTATTCCTGTATTGTTCAAAATTCCTTGAAGAGCATTGTGGTCTACTTTAAAGTCCTCGTCAAACTTGTCTCCTTCTTCCACAAGAGCTTCTTCCTCATCTTCACTGTTGTATGTATACTTTTTCTGTTTTGCGCCATTCTCACTGAGAACAAAAGGTTCAAACTAGAAGAATGAAATGAAATATGAAAAACAATCGTTAACAAAAAATGACTATACTGTTTTCTTAAATACAAGCAGCAATTTAAAAAATGCTACGAAGAAATGAAAGAAAATTCCAGGGAGATGAAGCAGGTTAGCTACTAACCTACCTGTGGCATTGTATACTTCGCAACAAATGAAAAGATTCAACTGCAACTCAATGAGATACTAAGAATGTAATATTTATGGATACCATGCAGGAAATAACTTTCTAATTCTATTATTCTGATGATGGCATCCGTCATGACGATACAAGTCAAATTCAATATATTATGAATCCTTTGGCTTCGGCAAATAATGAATCTGCTCGCCATTGACAAATCATATTTTGCTCAACCTAGTCCAATAATTCTTTAATTGCCAACGAGCCAGGCGAGCGAAGACGCGAGCCTGGCGAGGCGGCAGCATCATAGAGCCGATGCACGTGTA
>JANCMA020567843.1:0-10048 GCA_024336925.2 Zoanthus solanderi
ATTATATAGATAGATAGATAGATAGATATATCTAAAAAAAGTATGTTATACAGACAAGGAGATCCAGAAATAAGGCAAGAATATCCAGTTTCTAAGCAAGGATACCTAGAATCGAGGCAAGGATGTTCATTATCAATGCAAGGAAACCAAGAACCCAGGCAAGGGTTTCTAAAATTCAGGCAAAGAACTTAGGATCAAGGCAAGGATATCCAAAACCCAGGCAAGGACGACTGAAATCTAGGCAAGAATGTTTAGAATCCAATCAGGGAAATCCAGAAACCATTCATGATAATCATAAATCTGGCCCAGGGAATATACAAACTATTAAAGCGAATCCAGAATGCAGTCAAGGTATCCCAGTCAAGAGAGTCAAGATTCCGATCAAAAGAGTCAGAATCCAATATTAAGAAACCGACAAAAAGAAATTCAGAATCCATTTGAGAGAATCACATAGTCAGAGTGACATTAAGCAAAGGAAGAGTTTAAAGACAATGCAGAAAGTAAAAAAAGGATATATAAATGTTGAATAACAAGACGTTTTTTATTATATATTTTGTTTGTATTCTTATAAAAACTGAATAGTTTTAATGTTATAACTACAAATAAAAGGAGTAATACCTGCTACCAAGATTTATTCCCCTGGGATAACTAGTTGTTGCCTTGGAAAACAAATTTTAAATGTTGTTTGAATTTTAAATACCTCCTTACCCGTCCTTTTTGACAAATTTGACATAATGTTTCTGAAAGGTCCTTTTTACCCACTGAACACAGCTGATTCGCTTCACTTCTGCGATGGACTCCAAGATGGCAGTATGAAACCCAGCATCAACTGAATAAAGAAAGAATAAATTAAAGCTCTCATAAAAAATCTAAGGATAAAATTTTCTAATCAATTACTTTAAAAAACTATATTAAAAAATGTTTAAAATATTCAGAAAAGTAAACAAAGCTTTTTTACAATTTTTTAAATAAAAAACCAAACAAAACGAGATATTAACTTATATAGTGTCTACTCTGTATTCTAATTTCCTTATAATTGTTATTGTTAGCATTAGCTAGTAGCTGCAGTTTTCAATAATGGTTGAAGTAATAAAAATTAATAATGGTTGGAGTAAAAGCAAAGGATGGTTGGAGTATAGGTACATAATGGTTGAAATAGAAGTAAAATATAGTTGGAGTAATGTAATACTAACATAATTCTTAATAAATCTTATTAGACGTTGTTGTAACAGTTGGAAAAGGGCGAGAAGTGCAGGAGGATAAGATTCATTTCTGTATTATGTTACTATAGCTGTTGTACTAGCTTACCGAGTGCTTGGTCGATAACGTATGGAATCACACGAGTTCGCCAGAGACTGGAACGATCTCTTTGCATACTTCTTCTACTGTTTCCTTCAGCCAGTGGTCCATCAACGTCACCATTTTCTCTCATATCCACATATTTTTTGTCTTTGGCTGTCAACATCATATCTCCCTCGAAAACACCTCCAACATGTTTCACTATTTAGAAACAAGCAGTCATAAACAGTTATACTGTTATAATATAGAATAAAGCGTAAGTTGGTTTGAAATCATAAGCGGTGTCAGGGCCGTACACAGCGGTGGAACGGTGGATGGGTGGGTGGGTGGGGGGACATGAAAACAAAACAAAGTGTTTATGCAAAGCATCAGTGCATGTGGTTTGTTTCCTTAAAAGGTCGTCTTAGAGGGGTAACCTTCTGTGTAGGGGTGAAAAAAATAAAACGTCCAACAAGAACTTATGTCTGTATATGAGACACCACTGTAACAGAATATCCCCCTGCAGACAAAGAATCCTAGGTGTGGTCCTGGGTGTGGTTTCAATATCAAACAGGCTCGCAGTGCGAGTATAATTGAAGTGTGATATGTATGAGTTGAAAATTGTATCTACAACACAAAATATCTCTTTCCAATGTAACATTGTAAACAATTATTACAAACTCTTAAACTGACTATAAACAAGCATTCTATAATAAATAAATGCTTCCATCTTGGATATTTGATATGTTATTATAAATGAACGTTGCTTCTTACATTCATTTATAGCATTTATCTTGTCAACTGTGCTTGTGTCAGGAGCATCCATTAAGGTTTGCAAATATTCTCTCCTTTCCACTGGAGTAAACTCTGCCGGAATAATACAGCACAATAAAATATAAGTCAGTGCTCAATAATATAACTACTTTCAAAAGAAATAAAAGTAGTAACTTTAATAATATTCATGTGCAACATAACATCTTGTCTGAAGACAATCAGACTACTGACTAGACATTAGAGAGTTCAAATTCTATAAAAAAGGGGCCAGAATACGATCACGAGAATCCAAAATTTGCTCAAAGGAATCCAGACAAACAGAAATTCAAAAGTCGTTCAATGGAATCAAGAATCCATGCAGTCAAAATAGATTCTGAAATTTGCTAAAAAGAATCCAGAATCCAGTCAAAAGAAAATCAAAATTTTGCTGAAAAGAATCCAGAATCCAGTCAAAAGAGAATCGGAAATTCGCTCAAGGGAAACCAGAAAAGGATTTTTGTTTAAAAGAATCCAGAATTAATCCAGTCAAAAAAAAAAACAATGAATTTGCTCAAACGAATTTAAGATTCATTTAAAAGAGAATTCAAAATTTGTCCAAAGAAATTTAGATAACAGTCAAAAAGAATT
Organism: Zoanthus solanderi; assembly: GCA_024336925.2. NCBI lineage: Eukaryota > Metazoa > Cnidaria > Anthozoa > Zoantharia > Zoanthidae > Zoanthus > Zoanthus solanderi. The sequence goes on from JANCMA020567843.1 coordinate 2,680, forward strand.
CAAAATCATTTAAAGGGATAATAATAAGAAAAGGGATAATAATAAGAAAAGGGATAATAATAAGAAAAGGGATAATAATAAGAAAAGGGATAATAATAATAAGAAAAATGATTATGCTGATGATGAGTTTCGAGTTGATGTCCAGTATTAATTTTATTTTGTTTGTTTGTCTATTCATTCTACTGGATGTTTAATATTCACAGTTTTCTAATAATAATTAATAATTAATAATGTTGATAGTAGTAATGAAGGTATTAACTAAAACAAGTTTGATTTTGATATTTAAAAAAAAAACGAAAAAACAAGTGACGGGAAGAAAAAATATCAGAAGGCAAGAAGGCAAGAGAAAGATTAGAAGCCAAAGAGGAAAAAGAAGAAGAAGAAAAAGGTATAGGGAAAGCTTTACGCTAAAAACGCGGCATATGCTGCACGAATAGCAACTTCCCACATCTCCCAATTATAACGTTTTTAAAACTGTCTTCGTGCATGACATGTTAGTTATCTCGTTAGTCATGGATGTAAAGCTTTGATATAAAGTTTAATACGCCGTCAACCCTTTCAATAAGTTTGTAAAATCAAAACTTAGATCAAAGTTAAGATATGAATATTTTAAAACTAATTTCCTTTGTTCAATAAGCAGGCATATTGATATTTTCCCTTGATGCAATAAACGCCCTTTGTTATATACTTTATTAGCTAGTAAAAACGTTTATGCTAATTTTCAGTTTGCGTCAAAGTTATACGATCAAATTCTTTTGATTTAAGACCGAGTTTATATAACGGTGCATCTATGTAAATTATAACATTTATTGAAGACATTTCAGGTTGGACAATGTTTTTAGCAAATTGTCACCGAACTACTAAATTTCAACTGAGGAGTGACTATTTTGCTCTTTGGTTTGTTTTTTTTTGAAGCAGTATCTTTTATAATACGTTGAGTATAGTGAATGAGTAAGTCTTTTAGGTAGACAGTTTGGAGCATAAATACAAGTATAATACAAGTATATGTCTCGCTAAACCTAAATAATTTGACACGGCTTATATGTACTAGCAAAAATGCATTAGCACAAAACCTTTTGAGTTATGCTTCATATTTTAATACGGCATTTCAAAATATGACCGAAATCAACATTTTTCGCTGTTCTGGAAAACTCGGAACATTAAAATGACTTACAAGATAAGACAGCTTTTTAACAAACAAAGTTGGCTCTATTATAGTCACAGTTTTCAGTGACTGAATAAAAAAAGCTATCGTATCGTTATCAGCAACAGTTATCACACAAAGGCTAACACACTAAACCAAAACAAAGTAATTTCAAGGTCTTTAAGGATCACTGAGATTGTTTGATGACGGCAAACCTGATTAACAATGAATTGAAAATAACGGTTTCCCGGCCAAACGGTTTTGCCTGGCTTAAGAGACTTGGAAATACAATAGCATCCGAAATCTGTTTTGAAAATCTTGAGAGATACAAAGGAAGAGAAGAATAAAGATTTTAATTATAAACTGCAAACATCCTTACAAAAATGGAGTGGAGCGCTCGACGGACCTTTTAAGAGTCAGTTTTCGAACTTCGCTCAAGATTATGTACAGATCAAACCGTGTTATATGAATATAATATTCATTAACTTCAACACTATATCGAAATAGTTTCTCTAAAATTTAATAATTTAAAAGGTCAAATGTTGTTGCTGTTGTGCCTTTTAGCATCTGAAATCAGTACCTGAGCAATTTTTGCGTACCTTTTTGTGATCTTTTCAAAGTTTTCAAAGGGGTCCTTCGAGCACCCATCTATCTTTAAGGGATCCTCCCGACATTACTATAAGTAGTAAAGAACATTTCTCTTTTTAGATCGTATGATTATGCTTGTGTTCTTTTAAGTGCTTAAAATTATTCAGTTGTCCACAGCATGTTCGAAATGGCATCGTTAAACAGCTTTTTTGAATATAAGGCGTAGGAAATAATACGAAATACTGCTTTCGCATAACGACCTAACAACAGAAAAACAAATATAGTTCTCTCACCAATTGTGCTTTTTTTGACAGTAAAAATTACAATTCCTCCAAAACGGCAGCATTAATAAACTAACTTCATCTAGTATTGCATCAATAATTCAATGCAATCAGTAAAAACGTTCAAGATAACTTGGCAGAAGCAAAAAAATATGTATATTAATGTTGTGTATAATTCCACAACAAAAATAACCTCATTGTTTTCGAGCTTTCTTTGAAAAATTAAATATCAAAACCTTTGCATTGAACGAACTTGAGTGAAAGCATATGTCATTCCAAGTAAAAAAAATCGAATTTCCTAATTACCTTCTACAAAAGTACTGACAAGTTGCATTACGGTTAGAAACATAAATAATTTATTAATTAAATTTGTAAAGAAACGGTTTCAAATGCCTTTTCGTAGCTTTTTCTTAAAGAAGTTTTCAAACCAGCTGCTTTGCGAGTTAATAGCAATAAGGAATCATACATCTGAGACAGCCCTTAAGAAAACCGTATCGAGTGTCTGTTTAATTTCTCCAATTATTATAATTTTAAAGTTTTTTTAAAGTTTTTTAGGGGCAAATTTTAAATAAAGGCCGGTAGCTTTATCCCACGTCATTGATTAAGAGACAAGAAAAATACAAAAAATGTTTTGTTTGATTTCTACTTTAGTTATAGAAAATGATCAAAGTTTGTAAAATGTCGAATTAACATCCATCCATGCATGCTAGAACAACGGTTTCGCCTTTTGGGCCTCATCAACATCAACATTGTACAGCCAGCGAAACAGTCAACTTATAATGTAATTCGTAACAGACTTCTACAAAGTTGTTTTCATTTCTCTTACATTGGTTGCTACTTATATCCGTTTTTATTTACACTAAAACTTGGTTCGAAACTGTAGTATGTGAAGGATAATGATTTTTTTTAGCTATGACATACCTGACCTCGCGATTTTTTTGAAACGAGTGACCGTTACTTTTGACAATTTGTTCAAGTATTGTTGAAAATAAATGCATCTAAATAGTGAAGTGTCAACTGTTGAAATTTGGTTTCAATTCGATTTAAAAATCTTCCAAAGCATTGCAATTGCAAAGAAAATGATAAAAGACGGTTCTTAAACTTCGAAACGAAACTATGTTACAAGTTTAAAAAGCAATAAAAAGCGCTGGAAAATCAAGTGTACAAAATAAAAACCAAGAATAATGGGGTAAATTCCAAATTACCTCTTTTTTCTAGCACTTCAGCCTTTCCACACAAAACGGAGGTTAAAATCACGATAGAAAAAAGTCTCCACATTTTCAATCTTTGCACTTAAAAGGTCTAAATCTGACTGTCGCCAAATATTGAAAAAATCATTTATATTCTGTCGCTGTCATTGTTATATTTCGAATGGTTCACTGCTTGAAGCATGTGATGAAAGACAAGAAGTTTTCAAAAGGCGTGTAGATAAAAAAGTTAACGGTCGTTCGTCACACTAAAATGCACTTGTTTGTACAAAATGAGGTCAAGTCACGATCCATTGTTAGAATAAAAAAACCGATCAGAGCGAGCTATCATGCTAAGTTTTTTCTCTTCTCATTCAAACGGTTCCGATATTTCACCTTTATGTACGGACGCCAATACGAAAAGTTGGCAAATTGATGTGTTATCGGATAAGCAAGTCAAACGTTCAAACGGTTCCTAAAAAAACCTGCGCTGGATTTAAAGTATAAATTATGCGAATGAATTTTAAAGACTTTCAAAGCATTTTACCTTTATAATACGCATGACGACTACCCAGGATTTTTGTTGTGTGAGTAAAAACAACAGAAATATCGGTACAGTGTTTGATCCATCACATGGTCCGATGACCCGAATGGATGTCAGGTGAAATGTCGGGACCGTTTAGATCAATAAACGGCTTAGAAACGTTCTTTCATGTCAACAACAAAACAACTTATCGATTTTTTTGTTATAAGCAAATTGTACGAAAAAAAATTGCCTCAGACTCAGAGCCTATATATATAACATCCAGACTATCCCACCATCCCAATTTCGTTGGATTACTGCGGTTTTGATCATGATTAAAAGACTATAAGTATAAACAACATCAGGATAGGAATAGGAATTTAAAAAGTCCCGACAGGATACCTCGGCGGGCAAAATATTTTCACATGTTATTGAAAAAATGACTAAAAAGTTTACAAGTTTGCAGTAACAATATTTTTTTTATTGTAAGACCTTGTAACCTTAAAAAATACTTTGCATCAGGGCCTAACAAAAAAGACTAATAGATTTTAGGTAGCAATTCGCTATTCTTGCAATAGTATCTATAAACGTTTAATTATTTTTGCTGTTACTTTCAGTAAGAATTTGTAAACGGTTATTTCAATAAATGAAAAAGCGATTCACCTCGTTTTTCGGCTGCAGTCCACCAAACCGACCCCATAATTATTACGGTAAATAACAACATGTTTCTATCAGCTCGTTTCAGAGACTGAATAGTCGGTAACAGGGCCAGGGAAAATACTTTGATTATTCTTTTTGTTATTCTAATCTCTACCGAAAAGAATAACATCCAATTATACATTAAAACAGTAGGGAAAAGCGAAACTCATTCTTTCAGGTTCTTTTAAGGCTTTCTTATGTAAAATCTTAGACTTTGTAATAAACCAACAAATTCAGCATTATCGTTTATTTTAACTATTTTTATACAAAAAAAGGCCATACCGACTTGATTTTATGTTTACAGTCGTTTTCGAGCAAAAATATAGGCTCGGTCGGGGTAAAAAAAAGTAATTAAATCAGGCTTTTTAATATTTTGTGTGTATGTAATGTTTACGATGTACGCGAACCAGCTGTTTTATGTTTCTACTGAATTTTACGCTACAAAGCAATACATTTACGATAAAGAAAAACACTATACGTTAAAAGAAAGCCATTTCGCGTACACCCACTACTTCCCACTCAGTCGCATAGTTGAGAGATCAGTGCGAGACGATACTGATGCATTCTTATATATGGACATGTTGCGTACTTGGGTCATGACATAAAATCAGCTTATAATAGCATGTTATTTACATACATTGATAACTGATTCTACTTTTTTTGAAAATTTCAAAAGTTTAGGGTCTGTCGGACAACTGTAAACATAAAAAAACTAAAGTGGATGGCCAAAGTATACATTCAGCACTCTTTATTTAACTACGTTGTTACAACTGTCGGTATAATAAGCTTTGACTAGATAAATAAATATGGCACAATTTTAAACTTACAATTATATGTTAAACTTTTCCGGCTGTTTACAAACATTTGCATGATATATAAGCGAATTGAAAGTACTTGAATAAATATTCATACTACAACAGTTTAATTATTTCCACAAAGTGACATAAAATAAATTTAATTAACATTTTATAAAAGCGGCGGAGGAAGCAAGAAGAGAGGAACCGAAAAGTTTTAATAGCACTTGCTATCTGTTATTCAAAAATCAGTTTCTCCAGATTCATTTATAGATGAGTTAAGTCTTTCGAATGATTCGTGCATTCCACGTTAAATTTTACTTGAAAAAATAAAACCATTGATTCACGCCTTCGCGTTCTTGTGGTAAGTCAACGACTTACTAACATTATTACCGAAAAATCGGATGTCGCGTTTGACCAACCACTCAGAGGCCATTATTCAATCACGTGACAGAAGTCGGAAACATAGCCCAATCCCCATGGCTTATCAATGTACGCGTCGCGTACCTATTTTCATCTTTCACGCGAAATCTCACTTGGAATACTTTCTTCTGAAATGCAATTTCCCTCTATCCGGCGCGTCAGTCGCATACACTAATTGCATCGTATTAATCAACCTTGAGAAAAATTCTTGGACTACACTTTATCCAATTTCTATTAAAACTGTGCCTATATTTTTATCATGAAAATATTACACAGTTAATTGATATTAAATTGGTAGTTTATACATACAAGGATAAAAAATACAACAAAATATTTTAAAATGGTGATTTTGATCAGCGTATTTGACAGAATAGAGACATAGAGTAAAAACCTTCCAAGGTATCTCAATATTACTGTAAACTATAAATTGAAACATTTTTTACAGTTCTTTAGTGACCACGGTGAACGCAAGATTGACCAATCGACTTTCGTCGTTACAAAATCCGACTTGAATCTGTAGCAAGTGGATCTCGCGAATACAGATGTTTGGTTCAATTTTTGCGAATGAAAAAAATCTAAAAACTTGTCCTCGTCGAGATTCTTGTCTTTTACCTAATCTTTCTTCTTTGGTGGCGGTCTGCAAAGTTATAAAAGAAATCAGGGTTAATATAACAGCAGCACATTTCATGTTCCCTAAATTATTAGTAAATGTTTACCAGCACTCGGAACTAAATATTTAATATACTAACTTAATGAAACTTCCGTGCGTCTATCAGTTTATACCATTTTTGAAGAGAATAAAAACGCAGCTCAGCGGCAAACAATAATATAGTTTATGCAATCACCCTGACCACTGAAACATGTGTATCAATTGTCGAATTGTTATGTTACTGCAAAAAAGAATCACTCTTGTAGGTCGTTAAATCTCCTCCATTACCTGTACACTCCAACTACAACGGCGTGGTCTCTTTCATAAGGTTCTAGAGTGAGTTGTTCTTGAGGCTTCATCTTTTCAGACTGCATCTTTTTCACTTCTCCTGCAAACACAGCAGCGGGTTCTGCAGTTGAATCAATACAGTTTGCCTACAAAAAATTGAAAAAAAAATTGTCATGTCTGATTTTATCTTTCCTAAAGAGAATAGTGGCATATCTCAATTACTGTTTAACGAAAACTTCCTTTGCAAAATCGCCATTGTAACTATTAATCGGCAGTTCCATTATTTGTTACACAAAAAGCAATTCAGCAATAAACAACTCTAATAGGTTTTATAGTAAAACATCAGAATCAAAGAACGAGACCACTTCAAAAAGAAATTTCAAAAAACAACAAAAATAATCAACTGCAACATTTTTTGGTTATTCTCAGAAAATAGCAAACTGACATAACTATAATATAGACACTGAGATTAAACAGGATAATTAAACAGAGGATATTAAACGGTGGCGAAAACATATGAAGTTTATCTACGAGTGAAATCTTTTTTCCACGAGAAGATAAACTTCATATGTTCGCGCCACCGTGTAATTTTCTTTTTCTTACATAGATATGAGTGTTTCAAAAATTAAAAAAAAAAACTAGACGAAAAACAAAGGAAAGACAAAGGAATGACGTCAGAGATATCTTCACTGGTGAGGATATAGAAAATATCTCACTCGTATCCCGGATGTAGTTTCGTATGGAAAACACGAGTTGTCTATTTTTCGGTAAAACACTCATATCTATGTAATAA
>JANCMA020567946.1:0-19858 GCA_024336925.2 Zoanthus solanderi
TTTTGTTTGGGACCCCTAATTCAAAAACGAAGGGGTCCCTGGGACTCCCCTTGAAAATTTCTACTGAAAACCCTGTAAGTCATTAATTTCACAGCCTGATACACACTTTTAGACCTGCAGATTTTCAGCTGATAACTAATAATGTGCACAAAAACGTACGATTACCAAGGCAGACTTTTTAAGTCATCACTTTTAGGGGTATTCATTGAAAACCCATAATCAACTTTGCCCTATTTCTACTCTTTTACAAACCTCATTCTTTCTGGCTTTCTCTGCTAGAGCCTGAATTTCTTCATGAGTGGAGGAAGACTGTATCATCAATCCAAACATCTAGTACAGAATTAAAAATACAATATATCTTAAGTTAGCATTATAATATAGATATGCAGATATGCACTTGTCTAAAATATTTCATAAACTAGTTTAATAACTGTTTATTCTTGTTACTGGCTCTATAACATTAAAGGCAAAATTACTCGGTGCTGATTGGCTCATGAGGCCGGAAGGCTTTTTTCTGTAACTGAGGACAAAATTAGTTGGCACTAATTGGGCACTGGTTTGTAAAAGTTGTTGTTGTGGCAGTAATAGCTTTCTGGTTTGCTGATGTTGACAAAAAAGTATTCAAGATTCAATGGTTTTTAGAGAAAAAGTACAAAAATTATTGGCTAAACTTAATTTCAGAAGTGGAAAGCAACAAGAGAAGTAAAACAATCCCTTGACTGGTTTCGAAGAAAGTGTGCAAAGAATTTTGCCCTTTATCTCAAAAACATGTAATAGCATGGTTCCTCGCAAAATTTAGGATTTATTTCACTGATGTTTTCAATTTTTGGAAATTGCTCGTCATTTCATGACTTGGGTAATTTTTCAAAAAAACTGAAAAAACCCAGAACTCCAAAGATAATTTATAATTATAATAATAGTAATAATTTAATAATTAATTTGTATTCATATTCCAATAGCTGTATCAACCTGTCAATTTTCAACTGCCTATCCACCATAGGTGGTGGAGGTTCAGTGACGAAATGTTTCGCTTGTCCGTTATAATGTAGAGTGCACTGGAACACTTCATGCAAGAATGTCAGAAGAGTCGGGTAGGGCCAGGGAGCTCGAAGTTATTGTACTGCCTACAACAAGTACTAGTAAGTGCATGCAAACCAACCTGCAAGTTCAGAGAAAGTTTTGATGACAAACTCCAATCATATGCACCAATGGCATCAATGTATGCCGAAGCTTTCCTGGGAGACTCCATAAATTCGTCTTGCGTTAGAAATTCATACTCAAACAGCCTTTTCATGCGCTTCATAGTCAAACGTCGGCTTCCGTCCATTGACAGTTTCCTATCATTTTCTCTATTAAAGAGAGGGTCCTTTTCTAGCATCTTCCACACTCGATGTTTAAACGTATCGTATTCATCACCACCTTCCACAAAGCTTCGCATTTCACGATAATTGAAGGACGCAAGTCTCCGCCATTTGTCAAGAGGTCCGGCCCTAAACTCTTTGTCAACTGACGTCACATTCTGCTTACGGCTTACAACTGAACTGAGCGATCTTTCTGCCATGTCTGATCTAATTTTTTACCATTAAAATCGGTACAAAATTTAATACAATACTTACAACATTTTTTAAAAAACAACAAAACTGAGTAATACTCCTTGGACTTCAGAGCATTCTGGGAAAATATGTCAGGACACAAACCGAGGGGGACATAGACAGTGACCAGTACATGATTTTTCCTTCAATTTTTGTGGTATATGAAGGAATGAAAAAGTACAAGAAGTCTTTTAAATCCTGACAAAATAAATATTTATTCTGATATCTAAAACAATTGAAATTTAATAATATTTTTTGTAAAATATGATTATTTGTTAACTTTTACTAAACTACCCCTCCCGATTTGCAACTTTGGCCAGTAACAAATCACTCTGAGCGAACTTTTGTGTCCATTTCGAAACATGGAAGGAGAACTACGCTTTGACGGTCAGGTTGCATTAGTTACTGGAGCCGGAGGTGGTTTGGGCAAAGCATATGCGCTTGCATTTGCCGCAAAAGGAGCAAAAGTTGTTGTGAACGACCTTGGTGGTGATATAAAAGGCGAAGGGAAAAGCTCGACTCTCGCTGACAAAGTCGTAGAGGAAATTCAGTCTCGGGGAGGAACTGCTATCGCAAACTATGACTCTGTAGAGGACGGAGAGAAAATTGTTAAAGCGGCTCTCGATGCCTTTGGCCGAATTGATATAGTGATAAACAACGCTGGAATTTTAAGAGACAGATCATTTCCAAGAACAAGTGACCTTGACTGGGATTTAATTTACAGGGTTCATTTGAAAGGATCGTTCCTGGTAACTCGGGCAGCATGGCCGCACATGAAGAAACAAGGCTATGGTCGTATCATTTTCACCTCGTCAGCTGCTGGAATTTACGGTAATTTCGGCCAAGCGAATTACGGTGCAGCCAAGATGGGTTTAATAGGTCTCAGCAACACTTTATCCATAGAAGGAAAAAAATACAACATTCACTGCAATGCTATCGCCCCACTTGCAGGGTCGCGATTGACAGAGACAGTTTGGCCCCCAGAAATGGTTGAGGCTTTGAAACCGGACTTTGTGGCTCCGTTTGTGGTTTATCTTTGTCACGAAAGTTGTGACGAAAATGGTAATGTTTTTGAGATCTATGCAGGATGGGCGTCAAAGTTGAGATGGCAAAGGTCACAAGGAAAACTTCTACGAAAGGAGGGTGTAATGGTGACCCCAGAAATGGTGAGGGACCATTGGACTGAGATTACTAACTGGAAAGATGCAGTGAACCCAGGTAATGTTTGGACCAGGAATGAGAAGATGAGAGGGATAGGGTAATTTTTGGAATTTGTAGACCAGACAGGCGAAGAGAGGGGAGAATGATTTTTAGAGGTATGCATGTAGTCCAGGAAAGTAGAGGGGGAGGGGACAGAGTCAGTTTTGGAAGTTTTAGATCATACAGGTGAAGGGAGGGGTAAAGAGTTAGTTTGGGAGGTACGTGTAGACCAGAGAGGGTAGAATTAGAAGCCCAAGGGGGAGGGGACAAGGTTAGCAGAAGAGTTGTGGCATATTCTTAAAAATTTCCAACAAGCCCCAAGCAAAGGAGAAAAATTGGCGTAAAGAGGGCAAAATTTTCAATTTGTAAATAATGGATAGAAGAGGAGTCCAAATGATCCTTGTTCCACATTAAAGTTTAACTTTTTATGCGCTAAAGGTTTGGATAATAATACAGCCAATATGATGAGACTCCTACAAGAGGCCAAAGAGAAGAATAGTGATTCCAAAGACTCAAAAAAAGCAGACAAATCAAAGATTTCTGAAGAAAAATTTACCTACTCAACAAAGGATGTTATTCTATATGCCCTTGGTGTCGGAGTGACTGTAAAACATGATATGTCACACCTGAAGTTTTTGTATGAAGGCTGTGAGAATTTCTCAGTCCTCCCGACATTTGCAGTTATACCAGCCCAGGTTTGTAGAAGGAAATGATATAAAGTGTTGTTTTTTTGTATGTATAAGATTTTAAGGTTTTTTCTTCATGGTGTAATTTGCATTTAAAGTTTAAAAAGATTGTTTCTGGATTCACCTTGGTCGAGCGATGGGAGGCTAGTAACTATCATATTATTTTCTGGTCCATGACGTCAAAAGCACAATTTATTAGTAAGGGTCTGGTCCAGTTTCTATATATCTGTTCAATTTATGTAGCTACCTCACACCTCGCTACCATATTTTACAAGAAAATGGAACAGACGTATAAAAACAGGACACGTTTCTCACTATTAGCAGGCCTTGGCAGCTGGCGATGAAAATCCCAGGGGGGGGGATGTTCAATTGGATTTACCCTAAAAGGCTATTATATGGAAATGTTTATAAACAGTAGTGTATACAGTAGAAAATGACCACTTTAAAAAATTAGTGGGGGTGAGGCAGTACCCCTTGGTCTCCCTGCTTTGCCTCTGGCTAAATCCTGGGAACATTGGAAAGTTTTTCCAATTTTTTTCATAAATTTTTGGTACTTTATGGGCCTGTTGTAAACAGCACATACAATGCAATAATACACCAAACTCTCGTTGTGATATAGAAAATTTCTTTGCCTTAGTGTTTTTTTATATTGGTGGGTCTCATAAGGTTCCAGTTCAGCACATATGGTGGTCAGTTATACAAAAGAATCTCATTAGAATCTAGTTTAAATCTCATTATTTGACTTCCATCTGCTATTGTGTTATATCCTTGTGGGACTTAGTGAAACCCAAGAATTCCTAAATTAGTTATTTGAATGTGTTAAAAAATTTTCGGGGTTAACCTTGCAGAGGTTACAAAACATATCTACATACATTTATTTGAATTAACTAATTTTTAAAAGTACTATTTTTGAAATCCTAAGAGAAATCGAGATATTGATTATTGTTAAATGTAAATTTTAGTGATTAATTAACACAAATTCTTTCAGTTTTTATACCTTTCCTTATACTAAAATAGTGTGTACTTATTCTTTTGTTGTTAGTAACCTGAATATTTAACTAGTCCAAGTCAATACACACCAGCTTCCTAAAAGTATGAAAAACGTGTGGAGGGTCATAATTCATGCTAAAAGACCTTTTTTTCAATACACAGAAATCACTGAGTGCCATTCTTGCTTCTGGTCAAATTGGAAATTTGAAATTTGATTTTTCAAAGGTAAGGGCACCATTTATTTTTAATAGAAAGTAATGTGAGATTATCATGATTATTTTGTGTGAATTACCCTATGAAACAATATGAGGGGTAGTTTAATTTGCTCATAAGAATGTTTGGAAATATCTTTGACTGTTGATTGTTGTTGATGTTTGTATGAACACTCTGTATGAAGTTGATAGTGCTAATCTTTTCCTTTTACATCTATGTGTTTGTACAAATTAATATGTCATCACCAACCATTATCATCATCATCATCATCATATACGGTTTTACGTCCGTTTTACAATCACAGCAATTTGTTTTGTTGCTTGTTCTGTTCAGAAATTCAGGAAATTGCTGCTTCATCAAAATCAGATTTATGTGGTCTTAACACTGGACAAGTATTGAAATAGAATAAAAGATATGTCAAATTTGCTGCAGAATGTGAAATAATGTATTATAAAATATAAGGTGGTTCCAGAGATGGACGTCAGACAGTTTCCTGCAGGATGCACAAGGATTGGCATTAATGTTAACAAAGTATTAAAAATCACAGTATTCAACATTGTATAGTGTGGAAAGTAACATAATTTTATGAATACTGTACTGCTCGCCATGCATTAAACTTGTGTTATGTGTTCCATTTTTAAAAATTATATTCTTACTAAACCTGCTAGATGGGGTGCAGAACACCTTGACAAACCCCCTGACGAGGACAATGGATGCTACCTTTACCATTTAAACTAAAAAGATAATTAATCATATTTAAAACGGACCTTTATAATGAATAATTTTAAAAGCAATTTTAAAACTACAAAAAATGTACTGTGTTATAAAGGAAGGACCAACGTCCAAAACGTTACCCTTTTTTCTCCAGTGTCCGGATTAAAACTCCTTTTTGCAACGAGCCCTTATATAATCTGTAATTACAGTTCTAGCTTTATTAAGCTAAATCCTTTCCGTGCCTAGTCGCCGTATAGCCAGCGTCTATCACATGTTTCTGTAGTGTTAAGCCGATTAGAGTAATTGACCCCAGTTGACGAGACACCAATCCATCGCAGGTTAGCCCTCAGCAGACGTTGGTACTTTATCACGCCGCCGATTCATTGTAAACATTATTTCTGTGCTTTTTTTCCTGCTCTGTTCTTAGCTTTTACATGGTGAGCAGTATACAGAGATGTTCAAACCACTCCCAACGAGTGGCACCTTAATAAACACGGGAGAAGTTGTTGACATCCTTGATAAAGGTAAAGGTGCAGTTGCAATAATCAATATAACTAGCACCGACGAAGGAGGAGAGCCAGTTTGCATGAACCAGTTTACGGTATACCTGGGTGGAGCAGGAGGATTTGGTGGGAAGCGTAATTCCAATCAAGCAAAGCCACTTGCTGCATCACCCAAACGTGTTCCAGATGCAGTTGTTAAAGAGAAAATAGGAGTGAGCCAGGCGGCGCTGTATCGACTGAATGGGGATTATAATCCGCTCCATATTGATCCATCATTTGCAGCCATGGGAGGTAATATTTATGTATGATCTTTCGATTATCTATATAATTTAAGTCAATTCGAAAAAGAATCTGAAAAAGTTAACCTTTCAACGGTATTCCAAGCCGTGACGATATCAGTATAGCGCTCTCACTGTCTGACCTGCTATGAGGCATAGATCTGGTGAGCATGTTATTTTAGTTGGTCCAACAGTGCTAGTAAAAGGTGTTAAATGATTACTTCGATTGATTTTGAACCGTGATTTCTTACTAACAAACGTTATTTTTGTTTTATAGTTTAACTTATAAAGAAATTTGAATTGTATATATGCTCTTATAGTAGCATTTGGTTCCCAACTTCCCAAGTGTTAACACGGAAACCATTTACATTTCTTTTATAGAATAACAAACGTAGAGGAATATCATTTTTACATACCATGTTATATATTTTTTCGAACAATCAAAGCGCTTTTACTATTTGAATTATTTTACGATAAGTATATCAAACAAACAGACTATTGCATAGCAATATTTATTAGTTCTAAGTTATCAGAGATTATAAGTGCGTTCGAGTAGCTTGCATGGCCGAGTTCATTTAATCATGAAAAGAAGACAGTGAACAAAGTTGTGCAAGCTCGTTTTGAAATTGTAACATGTGTTAGGAAGTAAATCGCGCAGTTCTCTCATTTATCAATGAAAAAACAAAGGACGTATGAATAACATATCGTTATCTAGAAAAATATTATAATCACAATTATTCGTCCAAACGTGATGTACTGTAGCTGCACTTACATTTTCAAAGATTTATGTGTTGAACAGTGATGTAGATATGTTTTGCCATAGCCAGTCAAGAAAAAATTATAGGCGGGCACGGATTTAATCTTGCCTAGCCATTCGTATTTATATTTTCATTTTAAATTAGCCGGTCACAGAGCCAGAATAGCCGGTCATTCTGACCGGGTAGCGGCTATTATCTACATCACTGGTTGAAGATGACACGAACTAAACTCTAAAGTGAACGGAAACTTTTAAGAAATTCCAGCATGTGTCAGCAAGTAGTGCCATCACTTGGAAGAAGATTCCTAACTGAAACATGCCCGGGGTTTTCTATAAATTTTGATACAGATGGTTCATGTTCTGGAATAGATGGAGAGAAGCTGATATTTTTCATTTTATTTGCACGATCTGATTAATTTAGCTACCAAAGTAGGCAGCAGATTTATGTCAAGCAGATGGCAAAACTCGCCGGCTGCCGCCTTTTATTGGAAACCCTGCATTGTCTTGCAAACTTTTTTTATTAATGTGGGCAGCCATTTTTTCTGTTCTCCCTTGTCGAATACAATAAGGTTCTTTGGTTTTTAACCAATTTTTTCTTTTTTAAAGGATTTTCAGCTCCAATTCTGCATGGTCTTTGTTCATTTGGCTACGCTGCACGCCATGTGTTGCAAAAGTATGCCGATAATGATGTGAGAAGGTTCCGAGCTATCAAAGGTCGGTTCAGCAAACCCGTGCTACCAGGCCAGACACTTCAGACAGAAATGTGGAGAGAATCAAATCGCATACACTTCCAGTGTAAAGTGGTTGAAAATGGAGACATCGTATTAACTGGTGCCTATGTTGATTTAAATGAAGTAAAAGAAAAGGTAATAAGTAATATTTTCATCTGTTATTCTATGTTTCAACTTCTTTCTTACTGCTTAAAATTACAGTAAAACAAGTATCAAATCTTACGCTTTTAACTTATTTAAACTTTTAAATCATCGAATTGTTGCTAGGTTACCTATGTAGTCGTAGAAAGAAGCGTCCTTATATGAACCTTCACAGACACATTTTCGTACTTCATTAAAAGACAAAATTGACTCAAATTTTGAAAAACGCAAGTTAATCCACATTTGATTTAAATATTGTAATTTGTGTCGATTGTCAAAATGAAGGATCACATGTAATGTATTAGTATAAAAGAAAGGTCGGTGCAGAGACTCCCTTTCTTCTTTGCAAAGCAGGATATATGACACTTCTAAATGACACGAAGATGTTAAATGTATTTAACCTGGCGGAGTATGAGGAGCTTTATTTTGTCATTTCTACTGAGCAAGCATTGCCATACCTGTTGGTAGTTTCGATTTCTCTAGTCAGTTCTATTAAAGAAAGGAATCTTCTATTTGTTAGGGCTTACCAAAAGTAGCCCAATAATCTAAACTTGTTGTTTCATTAGTTGTGATCACAACAACTGAAATTATAAAAGGAAAATAAACCATTAACCGTCTTTTAATTTGATTGATAAAAACTAAGCTAAAAATGACTTCCCAGTGGATAACTGCAGATTAGCTTAATGTTAGCAATACTTGTTTACTCGTTTGGTTTTGTTGGACTTTTGGTTATTGACTCAATTTTTTTTGCCAAAGTAGGCACATGCGCCTACGACTCTGATGACATAAGGCCTACATTTTAACAATACGTGTTTTGTCTTATCTTCTAGAAGACCGCAAAGCCTGATGAGATTTCATCAAAGCCCCCGAGTACTGGCTTAAAGAGTGATTTTCTGTTCAGTGAATTAAAGCGAAGGATTGGAGATCACCCAGAGTTGGTGAAGAAAGTCAAAGGTGTCTTCTTATGGAAGGTAACTAAGGGAGGCAAAACTGCAGCCCAGTGGACACTGGACTTGAAGAGCAGCACTGCTGGTGTTAGTAAAGGTTTTCCACGTGATGGCAAGCCTGACTGCACCATCACCTTGGATGACGAGGACCTGTTCAGCATTGCCACAGGCAAGGCGAATCCCCAGCAGCTGTTCATGAAGGGGAAAATGAAAGTGACTGGGAACATTATGCTAACTCAAAAACTTGGACAGCTGTTTAAGGATCAAGCAAAGTTATAAACAATCTTCAGCCACCTCTTTTTATTCGAAAACTTAAATTTTCAAGTTTTTTTAAGAGAAAAAACATTTTGCTTTGACCATGCTAATTCAAGTGAATTGATTACGAAACTTGTAGAGCTTCTTTTAAAACTTAGATATGCTTTGTTTGCAGTTTCGAGAATCGCAAGTACAAAAAGCGTGTGAGCGTAATTTTCTTTTCTTTCTGAATGAATGTTTGACAAATGAGTCAAACGAGCAAGTTTTACAGATTCTAAACTGAGGAGCTTTGACTAGTTATATGTAGGTATTGTATGTGGTTTATTGTGAAGGTGAATGGAACACACTTAACTTTCTCTTTGTTGCTTCAACAAGAAGCTAGCGCACGAAATATCACACAGTAAAATTGAAATTTGAAGACTTTCACTTTATTTAATTGCGTGTTTTAATTATTAAATATCGTCAAAAGGGCGATAGTGGTGTTATGAAGAATCGTCCTGGTCATGTACGCAATTTAAGCGGTCGGTGCTCTGACCTACTGAGCAGTGAAGCCACAACTGGGAGAACAGGTCCCTTTTTAGTTGCCCAACCAATCGGCCACTTTGGCTTCCTTGTTCAGTTGTTTAGAGCACTGCAAATACTCGTAACACGCTAAATTTGGCTGTAGTTCAATCGAGGAAAGCATTCAGTAGAATACAGGTTCAAGATTGGGAGATTTTTAGATTTGAATTTGTTCTTCCAATTTATCTTCATTTCGGCTTTGTGTACTTAATCAGTACCAACAAAAGGGGCTAAACTGCAGTCAATATATGAATTCTAGCTTTTCTTCATTCGTTTTCTTGCCGCTCTTTTCCCGTTATATGCTTTGCGTTTCTTCGTGCTTTCTATAGCATCTTTGGCTTGCTCAACCTTTGAACCACTCTTTACATCTGATCTCCGCTCACTAGAAAGGTTTCTATGAAACAGAAAAAAAATGAGTAACGATTGAGTTTTTTTTATGGCACCTTTTTAATTGTTTACAGTAATTTACAGATACTGTAATTTTCATAGTACGTTTACCAAATCTGGAAGACCTGGACGTTAGATACTAATACAAAAACATATCTAAAGATTTATCTAGATATACTTACAATTTTGACCAGCACGCGAAATGCTGATCAACTAGCCATTCGCCATTGAGGTTGACACGAAACGCAACGTTCTTTTTATGTTGTGGTAAATAGTTTTACTAATATTTCTGCGCAACAATTTTTAAACTTGACAAACCAACAAACTTTCACTCTATTCTACAAAACAAATGGAAAACATTACTTTTTACTATAAATGCTAAAATCAGTGCACTACGTTTCGGTGCACCATCATCAGGTTCCAAATGCAAATACATCAAAACTTACGATCTAAATAGCCCAACACATTCAATAGAAGTAATCACAATTACGGAGTTGAACAAAAGAACAACGGCAAGCAACAGGACGATGATGATGCTGACAGTGCAAGTTGCACCGAAACGTAGTGCACTGATTTTAGCATTTGTAGTAATATGTACAACAGTATCTCTTCTTATAAAAACATTCCTTGTCGATATTAGTCACCAAACCACTACGGCCGCATGAGGTCGAAGCATTTACTGGCCGGCCGTACCTACTATTTGCTCTGATAGCATCAAGCCTGAGCCCGCGATCAATGGCAAGATTAGCATGCGTTCTCCTTCGTCAAACGCAATTATTTGTCAAAAAAGTATCGTTCTTTTGTTTCTTCTTCAGAGATTTCTAATAAAACAATTAAAATGCGAGATATTAATTTCTATCAGCAATCGTATGCTAATTGTTAATAACTAAAGTTAAAAAGTTTTCCAATAACAAGGTCTTCAAATGATTTATGGATTATAAAGCACAAAAAGGCCCCTCGATCTTAGAAGGTTGAGAAAAACAGGTCCGTATAAGGCACAAAAAGGCCTCGCGATCTTAGAAGACTGAGAAGAACATGTCTGTGTAAGGCACAAAAAGGTCTCTCGATCTTACTGGGAAGGCTTAGAAGCACATGTCCGTATAATGAACAGAAATGCCCCTCGATCTTACTTGGAAGGTTTAGAGGCACATGTCCGTATAATGACAAAAATGTCCCTGGATTTTACTCAGAAGTTTAGAAGCACATGTACAAGGTTATGAACTTCAAAGTGTTTACCTATTACTGATTGGATTGCCACTTCGATTGGGACAATGTCGCCTTTTGTGGTCCAACGCTCCGCAAATGTGACATCCCTGAACATGTTTTCTACAACAAATATTAATATGTGCTAAAGGTTAACATTTTTACTACTTATGTTAATTCTTTCAAACTTTTTTCTCTTGGTTGAGTGAGCCACTTTTAAGATTCCTCTAAGTCCTTTAGTTACCAGTACTGTATCTGTCAGAATAGCAGCATCTCCATTCTCTTGTACTATTAATTCTAAAGTATAGCTTGCTTTTGAAATAAAACTAACTTGACAAACTACTACAAAAAAAAGTGCTATCCCCTCCCGTTCATCCTCTGCCATGCTGTCCTCTCCCGTTCTATCACCTCCCGTTCTATTCCCTCCGAATCTATTCCTTCCCCTCATTCTATTCCTTCTATTATTTTATCCCCTCCCATTCTATCCCCTACCATGCTGTTCCCTCCCGTTCTACCCCCTCCCATGACGTCCCCTCCCATTTTATCCCCCCCACTTTAACCCTCCCGTTCTATCCCCCCGTGCTGTCCCCTCCCGTTCTATGAACGTTCCTAGTTTTAGCTACAGTTCCGAACAAAAATTAAAATTTCTAGACGCTTTCTGTCGTTAATAGATAAAGTGGAATAAACAATCTCCAACTACAAAATTTCAACAAAATCTTGAACTGTTTCGCGTATAACTTAACCAGCATTCGTGCAAACAGACAAAATAAAACTGGTATGAAAGGCATCTTTTGAAATATTCCTTAACCCGATTAGTTGCATGAAATACCGAGTAGGACTACTTTATAGTATATAAACAACCAACCTGTTACAATCATGCTCTCGAGGCTCACATGTTCCACATATCAAGCAGTGAGTACGTCCTTCATTAAAACAAATCAATTTGTTATGATAGACTCTTAGAAAGGTTGCTTTCTAAGCATAAACAGGAGATGACGACTCACTTATGAAAGTAAGCATATTAGCTAACAGGCCTTATTCACGACACTCGCCAAAATTGTAAGCACCGACGAAACGATGAAAAAAAAAATTACGCACGTGACCTCTCGGGGGGCAAAGTGGGTGCCTGAATTGAAATATAAAAAGTTGACGAACTGATCAAGTTCTTGCGAGGTTGAAAAGATGTTACCTCTGTTAGGAATTCCGAGAAAGCAGACTTTGCGGGGTAGTTAAGATTTAGTCTCTGTTGTATTTTTCGGTTAGTAAATAAAACAAGAAATGGAAAAGAACAAACACCAAAAAAAGTAAAAAGTATCTTGTGATTCGAGGAAAGCCCCAAGCCATGTAAAAACTTACTTTAAGCGATACCTTCCATCATTTTTTCATCACGAAACCACGCTATGATCTCCTTTATCCAACGCATTCTACAAATCTGATGTAAGATGCCAACTCTTCGGTTTACTATTTCAGGTCATTTGAAATATTCGCTCGTGATTAAAAGATGGTGAGATTGTAAACATGGCCTATTTATAAAACTACTGCAAAACGAGAGCTTTAATTTCAAACATTAAAAAACAAAATGCTCATTAAAATGGCTTTAGTAAAGTTAAAATGGCAGCAGTTTGACGAGATTATCTTGCAACTCACCTGGTTTAACACATTTCTCACAAATGTTGCAATGAACATACGTACGGCCATCCTGTGTAATAGGAAAATTGCTAAATGTTTATTGATTTATTAGCAAATGTGTAAAAGCAGTTTAATAGTTTGGTCACTTATTAGTATGAGTTCGTAAAGGAGCCTAGAAATACTACCAAAATCCACTGATGATTACTACTGAACAAAGGGGCATTTGGTTGTCAAGATGCACCTACTCTTGTCTACGAATAATACCAGGATTCACTGCGATTCGTTGCATATGAAGGCCATCGCAAAAATCCATAAGCAATACCTCGGAAAGGCACACTCTTAGTCTACTGGGGATATCATGTGGCCTTACTGGAATACAACACTGATGACCTGCAACAACGGTTACAAAGATCAACTTATAAATGGGCATTTGCGGAATGCACTTGAGCTAACCTGTGGTCAGTAACAAGGCCTATAAGGAATTATCTGTGAAGACCAGTACCAAAACAAATTAGAAATTGGCTATGAAGGGCATTATCAGAACATGAAGAAGATTACCAGCAACAAACGTTACAAAAACCCAATGGAGATTTCCTATGAATGGGCATTTATGGAATGCACTCGTGCAACTCTTTGGTGAGTAACATGGCCTCTACAGATTTATATATAAAGATCAGTGCCAAAACCAACGACGGATTTCCTATGAAGAGCATTACTAGAACATGAAGAATATTACCAGCAACAAACGTTGCAAAGACCCAATGTAGAAATACTTATGAATAAGCATTTGTGTGATGCATTAGAGCTAATCCATGGTCAGTAACTGGGCCTGTAAGAAGGAATTATATCTGAAGAACAACACACAACCTAAGGGGGATTACCTGTATAGGCAGTACCTGGATCCACAGGGAGTTACCTATGATAGAAAGCACCAGGGACTTGACACAGTCTATAAGCCTGTAGATATCAGGACCCACAGGGGATTTTTCTCTGAAAGGCAGCACCTCACCCGCGAAAAACTGCTTATGAATGCAGTAACAGTTGCTCTAGGGGATTACCCGTGAAAACCAACAACGGAACCTACAGGTCAAAAGATGTCGTTTAAAGCTTACCTTTGAGGTACAGGAGTTACACTGGGCACAATGAACATTTTCTGATGACACGTATCTCTGGCATGCACCACAAAATCTGCAAACCATAAACGCAGATTCATAAAATACACAGATACACACTTGCGTGAAGCAGTAAATTAACATTTTCGGCTCTACGTGATTATATTTGAGGATACAACTTGACCGTTTCTACTTACTCAACAATCTCAAGTTCAGGCTGTCGTGGCATTACACTTAGAGTTTGATTAAAACTTAGACTGAAAATTAACCACTGTGTTCAACAAAAAAAAATGCAAACTAATTTTGCCGTTGCTCGCAGATCTGATTCTACTGCAGCTACTTTGTAGGTTCGTATGTACGACTTCAAGCGGCTATGTTGTGGAAGAGAGAAGAAGTGTATTGATATATTTTTTTAATACTGTGCATTTCCGCGAAGTATAAGTATCCACAACATCATCCATAATTTGTGCAGTGATACAATTTGTAGGAAGGAAAAGTTGCGTTTCGTGTCAGATTTGAAGATGAATTTCGACTATTTCACACCTTCCCCACATTCCTCAAAATGGTAAACTATTGCCAAGTAAAAAATAGAATACCCTAAATGTGTTTTTGCATAAATCTTTTCAGTCTGTTAAAATTTCATGAAGTGAGTAGAAGCGTTGAAGAAAAAAAAGAGAAGAATAATTTCTTATTGTAAGAAAGATTTTATTAAGTTAGCCAAAAAAAGTAATTAAGTGGGCATAACGAGAATCGAACTCGCGACAGAAAAATTTAATGTTACGCTGATAGCCCAGCTAAATTTATGGAGGAACAGCTGATTATAGGACTTTGTATGAGAAGAAATGTCGTGAAAATTATTCTACAAACAGCAGAATTTCCTAAGTTGAGTGTTAAGGGTTTGTTTTCAGCTCATTTAATTTCTAGCTATTAATCAAAATC
This sequence comes from Zoanthus solanderi, assembly GCA_024336925.2. Classification (NCBI taxonomy): domain Eukaryota; kingdom Metazoa; phylum Cnidaria; class Anthozoa; order Zoantharia; family Zoanthidae; genus Zoanthus; species Zoanthus solanderi. Next base: position 14,839 of record JANCMA020567946.1, read on the forward strand.
GAACGAACTTCACTAATCTATATTTGATTCTAATTTAAATATCTAGCCATGGAAATAGAAAACCAACAACGTATTCAAATTGTGTTCAAAATTGAATTTATGTGTAATCACAAAATAAAGCTTATATTAATGAGAAATGATAAAGTTATGGACAGATAGAATAAAGAAGTAGAACATGTTTTCACACCTATATCCTTCATGCTTTGGTAAAACAAACTCGGCTGCTGAAATATTAGTGAATATCCTTACAGGAGATCCCCGCTTAATGCCTTCCTTCTTCTTACTGGTAAAATGTGGATGATTGTCATAATCAACCTGTCATGAACAAAACAAGGTACGTGAATGTAATCTAGCAGACTCACAAGTCTACTTTAACCTGGCTGTTTTAAATAAAAATGTAGTTACTGCAAAGATTTTCAACTAATAGTCTTGAAGGTATGTTTCTATTCATGTAATAGAGAGCATCAATGGAAAACATGGAATGCGAATAAAGGGTAAAACGTCTAATGGCAGCTAATGTTTGGCCTTTCTGCCACATTTGGCAAAACATCTGCATGGCTGTTCTAATTATTATCTTTGATTTATATCAACAGTGAAAATATCATATTTGTTTTTATTTTTATTGCAGTTGTATTAGAACTTTAACTGAAACTCTGCATAATATTATGTTCTTGTTCATACAGAAACAGGTTAAAAAGTTTATTTGTCATTAAAAATGACACCAAAGTACCTTGTAGTCCAGCATGACAAGAGAGGAAACTGAAGCAGCGATGTGTGTCTCCAAAAAGTAAGGGAAAACCCAAATAGTAGGAAGCTCTGTGGTTTTGATACCTGTAAGAAAAACCCAAATAGTAGGAAGCTCTATGGTTTTGATACTTGTAAAGGAAAACCCAAATAGTAGGAAGCTCTGTGGTTTTGATACCTGTAAGGGAAAACCCAAATGGTAGGAAGCTCTGTGGTTTTGATACCTGTAAGGGAAAACCCAAATGGTAGGAAGTTCTGTGATTTTGATACTTGAAAGGAAAACCCAAATAATAGGAAGCTCTGTGGTTCTAAAACCTGTAAGGGAAATCCCAAATAGTAGAAAACTCTGTTGGTTGGATACCGGTAACATTTAGTAAATAGCCTATCAACAGTCTAATTCTTTTTGAAATCAAAGTTGAATTTAAATTGTATATTTGTGGGCTTACCCTCTTTCTCTGTCCTCCATTCTTGCCATATTCTTTTGATAGTATTCCCTAGGACTTCAACCAGGCCTCCGAAGGGAGGATCCATCAATATCGCGATGCCCTCTCCATTCTGAGCATGAAGAAACTTTCTAAATCTTTTCTCACTACTTGCACAGTCAAAGAAATGATGATTAAATACGTTGTACCAACAGAACTTTGATGGCTTGAAAAACTGTGCCTGTATTTCAATTAGAAAACAAAACAAATTGAAAAACTGTAAGATTGTTAAAATGTTCCTGTAACCTTACCTGTTTTCTTGCAGGATGAATAGTGGTAAGTAACATTGTAACTAGAAGTTGGCAATGAAGTTCAAAAACATTCATTTGAAGTTTATCTTTGAGGCAAAGAATGACCCATTTTTCTGCAAATTTACCAACAACTTCAAGCAAAAAGTGAAAAATACATGCATGTATGAGGGAGTAAAAAACATCAAACAGATCAAAACTAGAAACTTATTGTTTCAATGTGTGGTTCACCATTGTTTTCAAGTTTGCACCTTTTTCAACATTTGAAGTTTTACTTGTTTTAATAATCTAGGTATTTAAAATTTCTATATTTGTCTTCTTATATCATGTAATGATAAATTAATATTTTATATATCCGGGGCTCACATTGATACAAGTCTTTTTAGTAGACTGGAGTGATCACCCTGTTTAAATAAAGGCCTCTTATCCTATCTTGTTAGTGACCATAAATTAAAATTCTTATAGATTTTTGATAGCACACGTATCATTTTATAAAGAAAGCATTTTGTTAAAAGGACTAGTTTCCCTCGAAAGTATCGTCTTTGTTGTGAAATAAATTAAGTGAAAAATTCAAACCCACAATGTTATGAAACATTGCTGCAACTTTAGTAATTGAGAAACAGAAACCTGAGAAAAAGTATACGACCCTATACTGCGAAACACACTGCAGTGCACTGGGAACCTAACCAATGACCTCTGCAATTTGGTGCAACACAGAAGCGACGGCTGTTGGATGCAGGTCTGGAAAAATCTCAATCAATAGGTCAGTTTGTATGAGCACTACATCAATATTGCTAAGGTCACAGGTTTGAATACTGTTTCAAATTGTGAGTTCCAGGCATCTTTAATAGGAAACTAGTAATAAGAACACCGTAAGCAGACAAAACATTTAGTAAATACTGTAGCTTAATAAAACAGGTAGTAAAGTTCATTGTCGGACTCAAGGTTATAATCGAGTTTATACATATTGCTAACAGTGCTAATATTATCAAGATTTTCAAAATTACTTTGAAGTTCCCAATAATTGTATGTAAACGATTATTGTTTTTGAAAAGTACACCAGCACTGAAACAGAACAGGAGCTTGAACACAAAAGTAAGAAAAAGTTTCGGGAACCAGGCACTGGGAGGAAGCCAGCAGCACAGAAGTTCAGCAAGCGGCTTTCCAGTGGTTTTGGCCTATACTAATATTGAATTTTTAAGATTTTTTTACTCTGTACTATTATTTTGCTCTGTACTTCTGTATTATTAGTTTTGAAAGATTTTTCCACCCTGTACCATTATTTCGCTCTATACTATTATTTGGAACTTCAGAGTATGACTCTCTTTAGTTTAACATACATATCTATGATCAATATCCAACAACAGGCTGTCCAGCTGAGTTTCGTCTTCTCCTGGTTGTTTTGTCCTCATCAACTGAATGGCTTCATGAATTCTAAATAGAATACAACAGGCTTACTTAAAAGTTCTCTTAAGGTTTATGCAGTTTTAATCAAATCAAGAATACTGAATATGATAATAATAAATGTAAATTTATGAATACAGTAATAACTGCAATTGAACATAATTACAGTATTTGCTTGATTTCAATAATGTGTATCACAACCCCATTGCCAGCCTAAAATGTTTTGAAAATGAAACATACATTTTGGTCAAAAAAGATAAATTTTTACTAGGTATTCTTACCTTGGAGTTCCAATGCAAAGAATTCTGTTAAACTTCAATTTCCTTAGTTGTTTAATAATAAACTCTGTGGCCTTCTCTGAAAATAGGTATTGCTGAAACAGAAAAATGGTAAGCAAAACTTTGAATCAGAAATCAAAAGTCTCAATGAGACGACTCACAGATACTTTGCACAAGTAGAACTACAATTCAGACACAAGCCGTTCTAGATTAGTATCAAAAAGTGAGAGTGTTATCCCAGATTTCCCTCTGATTTTCTCAGTTCTGCTTTAAATTTTCAAACGAATATATGCATTAATAATAGCAAACAATTAAAGCAATGCCCTAAACGAATCAAAGAATCCAACTCAAGTATTATTAAACGGTAAAACTAAAGTAGAACCAGTTTCCGTTAACTAATAAACATTGTGGATCGAGACACTTTATACACAAACCAACCGCACAAAGCAGGCTTGAGGATCTACTGTAAAACAGTAACCATTGTTTCAAAAAATTTTATGCAAATTTTATGAGAAACTCCCTGCTATAACTACGGAGCATCCGTGAGTCAAAAAAGTGCTAGGGACATTAACTCCCAACAAAACATTGGACAATTCTAAACAAAAAGCTTCTAATGATTAAATCATTAATATTTGAATAATCATATTCCACAATATTCTGCAGACTGTTAATTCTATAAATAACAGTGAAAGCATAATGCTTGATAGACGTGGTTATCATCTTCATCATCACATATGTTGCAGCAGTAACTCAGGAGTTTTTGACAAGCGTTTCCACAAATGTTGCTTTGGCTACAAAATTATCGCAAAAACATCATTGTGTGTTCTGTGTGGGAATTTTCGTTTTAACCATGCCACCCATATTTGCTGTAATACAAGGCACACGTACTAAAGAAAGCATGGCAGTTTCTCTTCACGCTGTGGAACGTTTATCGTCCATAAAAAGAATTAACGTTGCTACATGAATGGCTTGCAGTTGTTCCAGCAAATTCGAATTACTTTTCATTTCAGTGTGGACACACCATAATATAAGCCAGGAAAAATAAACAATAAGGTAAGTTCATAGTTAATCTGGCTAAACTTGGACGTCTATAGCTTTAATAGTTGGCATACTGATTAATATGTAATTTTCCATACTCATCATCATTAGAGGCACAGTTTAGTAAGTTAACAATACTAAATGCTTTGGATCATTTGATCAACTTCAGAGTTAATTTAATTCTATCATAAAAATATGACTTTTAGTTTTATTAATTAAATATTGTTCAAAATTTAAAATGACAGATTTATGGCTAAAATACCAAAATTAATACAATTCAGGTACTAAATTTTATCCTTATAAAGAAAATTTCAGTTTTGAAAAATTTTATCAATGTTGTTAATGATAATCTCTAGGTCAAACTTCCTCATTAAACTTAGAAAAAGAACAGTTTTTCTCTATATCACGATATTAAAGGAAAGGTGAACTTGGAAAACATTCAGAGTCCCAGATGGGATTTAAACCCATGACCCTCTCTGTAAACACTGAGCTACTGGAGGCTCTATGGTGAGCACAGGTCAATTGTTGGGTCTTGGCTGGAACCGCATTGCATGGTTACACAGCCAAATAATAATGGGAACACATGAATTCACTTAATAGCATTGCACTGTCACATTAAGGCATATCAAGATGCAGCCAACCAACCTCCAAGGTGAGGATATTAAAAACAAAACAACAAAACATGATATTAAAGGAAAAGAAAACTCAGAAAAAAACCCGAGTGCCAGACTAGGATGTTTTTCCAAGTTCTCCTTCTCTTTAATATGACATGATCAGTAGCAGATCCAAGGGGGAGGGGGGTCCAGGGAGGCCTGTGCCCCCCCCC
>JANCMA020567947.1:0-10047 GCA_024336925.2 Zoanthus solanderi
CAATAGCAATAGCAATAGCAATAGCAATAGCAATAGCAATAGCAATAGCAATAGCAATAGCAATAACAATAACAATAACAATAATAATAATAGTAATAATATTACCTATTCACCAGATGAAAATGCACGCTATGGCCGCTTCTCTGTTAGTTTATTTAGGCCCTTGAAGGTAGTTAATTCCGTAAGTATCAGAGTCTCTTTGTTGTACAGACCCCGAGGTTCCTGGTCCAAACAAGTACGACACCAGACAAGATGCCGTGTGGAGCTGGAGACGAAAAAAAACTCTCGGCCAGAAAAGACGAGCCAAAGATCACATGACAGCAAGTCCTGGACCTATCACTTACTACGTGAAATATTACGCAACTGGCAAACATGCCCCCAAATACAAACTGGGCTCCAGATTCAAAGCACAGCAGTTCGTTGGACCTCCTTGTAACTTAATACAACCGGTGGACACGCATGGTTAGTTAGTAGTCCCTTTTTTGACTCACGGATAATCCGTAGGAGCAGCAGTGCGTTACAGTTGAGACTTTCTCATTTGCATAAAGTTTTGTGAAACAATAGAACCTTCTAGCCTGCTTTGTGCGGTTGGTTTGTATATAAAGTGTCTCGACGTCCAACGTTTATCAGTTTACGGAACTTGGTTCTCCTTTAGTTTTACCGTTTAAGATTGTTTACTATTATTAATGCATATTCGTTCGAGAATTTAAAGCCGAACTAAGAAAAGCAGAAGGAATCTGGGATACCACTCTCACTCCTTGACAGGAATCTTGAACGACTTGTGTGTGGAGGATGTTATAGTTTTGGTCTGAATTATAGTTCTACTTGTGCGTAGTATCCGTGAGTCATCTCATTGAGACTTTGATTCTTTATTAATACACCAGGTCCCCGGTTTTCGACGTCCTCGACCTATGGCTTTTCGTGGTTACCTTGTCATCTCCAATAAATTTTATTTAAAAATTCATGTTCCATCATTTCGACTTTTGCAACGTTAAAATACAAACTGGGCGATATACCAGGATGACGACTTTGTTTTCATTCGCCAGTTGTACGCCATATTGGATTGTATTCCATTCGTTTCCTTTCGTTTGTGTTGTTTTTTGGAAAAATTTTGTCATGGCTCCTTAATGAAAGTCAGACGAAGTCTGAAAAAAGTCAGTCGAAAAAAAGGAAAATCTTTTTCATGGCGGTGAATTATCTTTACTGTACAGCGTTTTTATGCCCTAGTTCATGAATTTACCATTGTGCTATAAGTACAAACTATGTTTATTTTTGTTTATTACGTATTCAATTCAGACAGGACAATATTACAGAATTCATTATTTCCCAACCAATATTGATTGATTGATTGATTGATTAAAATATTTTTTAACTTTTTTTAAATGGTTTAAAGGTTTGAACTCTTTGAAATCGGTTTCATCGATAAAATTATTCAAAACTGAATTTTAGAAAAAACTAACAGAACTTTAATTCCATATGGCTCGATGTTCGATGCCGGATGATTGTAACATCTAATCTTACTTAGCTTTCTTTTTCCCCCTAACTATGGGCACATATTTTTGCTTTGAAATATAAGCCTTATTATCAGGGACCGCTGAGCAAGGTTTGCTGGCACAATAGTGAAATTGTGAGTTACAAGGGATGTTGAGATTCCAGTCCCTTTCCTCCATCTCAGCGCTCATAAACTCTTTTAAAATGTCTTGCCAATGTCTTGTCTCTATTCTTCGTGTAGTTACATCCGTTATATAACTATTTGTAATATTTACACATTACCTCATTCTTAAGTGTATATGCTTTTTTCATAGTTAAAGGTTAAGTTCTTTTACCTCACAGCCTCACGGACTCCAAATCAATAATCCATTCCTTTTTGTCCAACAATTTGAGTGACACTAAAAATTAGACCTGTCAGCCTCAGATGGAATACTGAATAATTAGGCTTTGAACCTTTCAAGGCTAGTTTAACTTATTTATCTTACCAAACACATATACAAAGGCAAACTTGCCATGTGACTTGGTGAGCGTTAATACGCAACAAGCAGCGCGCCGACATTTAAAAATTTCATTTGTTCGAACATTGCCAGGAATAAAGTACTTTTTTGGTTTCAGGTCATTTAGCTATTGTGGTATATACTAAAACAATTAATCACCTCATTGCCAGTAAAATTGGTGGATAGAAGTTAAAATTGAAGCAGCATGATCTTGCCTTTATATGCATATTCGATCGCTGTTATCATTTTCCCGCTTTTTTTTCCTTCTCACATTACTTCATATAATCGTTTTTTCATCTAATATGGAACCATTCTAGGTTTCCAGACCCCCGGCCCTGACTATGTCCCAAGCGACAAACCGAGCCGTAAGGGGGCTGAGTTCGGACTCAAGTGCAAATCACCGAACCCACCAGCTACTCCAGGTAAAATCCTAAAAACGGTTGTAAAATAGATACCAAACCAACAAATTATTTCAGTCAATAGAAACAGTTTTTAACGTTAGATTTTGAATAATGTTTTCATGGTTCAAACTTTCTTATAATATATTCTATAGTATTATCTTATTTTGTTTACTGCTGTATTGCGTTGTATGGCAATGTATTATAATGTATCATAGTTTATTATATTCCATTGTGTTGTGTTTTATTGTATTTGTTGTATCATATCATACAATAACAAAATAATTTATACTGTTATCACACTGTATTTAATTTCATTGTATTTTGTTTTGTACTTTCTTGTATTGCACGGTACCGTATTATATTGTATATTGTATTTACTACATTAAAATGTTTTTTCATTTTACATTGAATCATACTTTGATGTACTGTACTGTATCGTAATAATTTATAGTTTGTAGTATATCGTTTCCATATTCGTATTATGTTTAAATGTATTTATTTTACCGTTCTTTGATTGTATTGCATTGTATCGTTTCACATTGTATCGTTTCACATTGTATCGTTTCACATTGTATCGTGTTACTTTGGATTGAAACTTGAAGATTCGTTAAATTGTTCCCAGTACGTTAATTGTCTATTTGTTTTAGGTCCTGGAGCCTACAATGTTCCGCTGACAGGGGATCACGGGCCTCGGTACTCTTTGGCAAAGAGGTTTGACACAGTCAAAGGTAAAAGCGTAACAGTCGATTGCGACCTCCCCAAACAACACACACTATCCTCTACTTTCAAAGTTCTCCTTCCTTAAACCATTTCGCAAATTTTCTTTTTGGCAAACTCAAACCTAAAACGTCGATATAAAACAATCTTTTACTCTCTGGAAAAGTCTTAAGTAACCCAAGTAAGGCCACTTCATGGAAATCAGTAAGTTTCAAAAGGTTTTGCATTCCGCTCCGTTGAACCATCTCTTTAATTTCTAAATGCTTTCCTCATTAGTTGTTGAGCAATCTACGAGTCAGGGAATGGCAAAATATGGCAACACCATCTTCTAGCAGAATTTTTTTCGTATTCATCGTTTTACTAAATTTCAGTACTTTGGGCAACGTAACCTTTAATCAAAGAAAACTGTTTAGATTTAGAGTTTTACAGATATTGATTAGAAAAGTTAAAGTGTCTTAGCGGCCAAAATGTTGTTTTTTCGGTTTTTGTATCTCTAGAACGCATAGAAGAGTATTCAAAATTTTTTATTCGATTCCGTCACATTTTCGCCACAAAATTGAGCCTTAAAGTTCTCGCGCAGGCCACGCCCAACAAAGATGATCGGGCCGTGACGTCTCTTCAGGAATCGTCTTCTCTCCCTGCCAGTTTATTTCAAGGTTTCATTGTATTTCCATACAAATTCGATCGTTTTTCGAATTATTTACGCCCAAAAATGATTGATTTTGTATGGAAAAACAATGAAACATTGAAATGAAGAGTCGACGATCCCTGAATTGACGTCATAGCCTGTTCTGGACCCAGACTTAGCAACTCCCGGTCATCTTCGTTGGGCGTAGCTGGCGCGGGAACTTTAAAGCTCAGTTTTGTGGCAAAAATGTGAGGGAATCGAATTATTTTTTTTTAGAATAATCTTCTAAGCATTCTAGAAATACCAAAACCGAAAAAAACATTTTGCCTATATAGACACTTTAATATTCACAGAACTGAACTTCAAAATAACGTACGGTACGGAATTTAGTAAAAAGCCAATAGCAGGCATACGGCGCATGAAAATATTAAAATATGATGCTGTACAGAATGTCGTAAGAAGCCAATAGCAGGCATACGGCGCATTCAACTTTAAAATATCATGCGGTACAGAATGTCGTAAGAAGCCAATAGCAGGCATATGGCGCATTCATCTTTAAAATATCATGAGGTACAGAATGTCGTAAGAAGCCAATAGCAGGCATACGGCGCAACTTGAAATTAACGTACAGCACACATTGTCGGTGTTCCGTGAAATATGCAAAATTGAACGATCAAGCCAGACCTTATCTACGTGCAAATTCTAATTTTCCTTCAATGTTGACGCTTGCAAATGACAAACATTTTTGGTCAATAGAAAACAACACGTATGTCAATTGATTGATTGCTGAACACAACTTCATTCTACTCTGACAGAAGTCAGTACGCCTGGCCCAGGGACGTATGACATCCCAACCACCATAGGGACAGCAGTAGCTAAGTCCATACGGGGTCGTTACCCACCTACCCCTAGTAAGTAAATTTTGTTTTTCTTTTCCTCGAGGAAAAATTTGATATTTTCGCGTTAAAGTTAAATGTTTTGTACTTAAAAGCGTTTTATCATAACTTCTTACTCAGCCAGTCCTTCACCAAGTCCAAACGCTTACGACATTCCTAGTGACACCAATGAAATGATGTTTAGTTTGACATACCGGCCGTTTGAGTCTCAAGGTAGGTTGTTACAAATCTGGGCAGAGATGACAGTCTAACCTTTATGGTTGGAAGGCAGAGGAGATCCTTCAAACTGCTCCAACCACGCAGACATTTCATCATTTGTGGAACCTTTTCTATCGCCAAAGTTCACTCACCTTACAATCATTTCAAGTTCACTCACCTTACAATCATTACAAGTTCACTCACCTTACAATCATTCCAAGTTCACTAACCTTACAATCATTACAAGTTCACTCACCTTACAATCATTACAAGTTCACTCACCTTACAATCATTACAAGTTCACTCACCTTACAATCATTACAAGTTCGGTAAATAGAGTATCATGTTTTTTTGGGAGCTAACTTTCGATGAATTAGTTTCCCATCCATGCTGGGGGAGTCAAAGACTCATTCTTTTAACACTACAGAAACTATATGTAATTGCCGGCTCCATGGGCCACTTGGCTCGTAAAGGTTTTAGCCATTACAGAATACTGGATAGCGAAATGTTCGTATTACTGCTAAATGTACCACCCCCCTAAGGTGTGCAACAGTTTAAGGTGTAATTATGGTAAAATAAGGTATAACGCCGCCTGGTTAGCTTAGTCGGTAAGGTACCTGTCTACCATGCGGGAGGCTTGGGTTCCATTCCCGGCTATACCAACACCCAGGGTCTTAAAATAATTGAGAAGAAGGTGCTGCCTTTTCTTTAACATCTGCAAATGGTTAGACTTTCGCGTCTTCTCGGATGAGGACGTTAAACCGTAGGCCCTCGGAGACTTCTGTGTTTGTGTGTGTATTTGTCGGTCATGTGAAAGGTCTCCGTCCACCTTAGAGTGATAAAGATGGTGTCCCCAATTAGTAGGCCTTTGGCAGGCTAAATAAGACCTGAAACCTAAATAAAGTTATTATTATTATTATTATTATTATTATTATTATTATTATTATTATTACATCGAGCTGTACATGTAAGAGTTTAATTGCAATTATAATGTTTGAATCGTCATGAAATTCAACCATTTATCATTTGTACTCGTTTTGTGGAAACGATTTTGTCTCGCTGGGTCGTCATGCATGGCGTTGTAAAGCAAGAGTAAACAGAGCCGAACAATCAGCAAAAAATCATGCTGCAAGAAGGACAACACAAATAATCAATACACCACAGGCTAATGTAAAGAAAGTCTTGTTGTGGAAAGTCTTGCAAGAGTTTAGGCGGTTTAAAAATGCACCAGATAAACTGTAGGATTGTACGTGATTTCAATGACGAGCTACGTTCTGACCTAGAAGATCATATGTTTAAAAACTACAAATATTCCTGAAAATATCGCCAATACTGCTGTGTCTACAAATGATGATATTTTGGAAAATCGTGATTTTCTTGAGTTGAAAAAAGCAATACGTCTTCAGCTCGTGTTTTTTCAAATGCACGCACTAGCTGGCCACTAAGCTTTGCTTCGTGCTTTCTTAAAATTTCTCGTTCATTGTGCGGCCACCGCGTGCGTGTATTTGTAAACAAACCACTCACATCGATGTCTAACCCTTAATTATGTAATGTATAACCTTTCATAAGGTTCTATGTATATCTGCCGGAAAGAAAGCTGCCGTTTACACTCTCAACTGAATGAAGACAAGCCTTTTTAATTGTTGAAAATTCCTTTGAAAAAAGAAACAATTTAAATGATTGCCGATTGGCTGCAACGGGTAATTTAGACAGCACAATGTTGAACGTTTTATCATGATTGCCATAAGTCCTGCAAGGAGTTTGAAACGCATCAAATTTCCGTCAGACAATTCTCTAGAAACAAGTGATCGCTTCCACGGCTCACCAGTTGCTACATATAATTACTGCATTTGGTCGGTCAACTTCCCCCCACCCCAACCCTCTCTTCAAAATATCAGATTTTAAATTAATTGCAATTTAGATTGTAAAATACCTCGCCAAATAGCGTGTAATTTCTCGTAACCTTTTATTTCAAATCATTTTGGAAAAAACTTCCTTCAGCCTCTCCATCCATTCCTGTCTAGAGGCTAATGCCTTCCACGCTCGCATAGCTCGGTGCTCGGATCGAGCCCCCCTCAACAAAATCCTTGATCCCCCCTTACACGATTCATTCTATTTTATCTCCCCATCTGTGCCAGCAAGTTTATTCCCAAAGTTGCTGACAATATTGTTGCTGTTGATGACAGTTTGGTTGCCATTGTCACTGGCGAGCTTTGTTAAGAATGTCTCTGTTGCTGACTTTTTTAAACCGGGATTACAGCGTTACTATTGTATTGATCATGTTCCAGTTTTCATAATAGTTCAGTAATAAAGCTATTTATAAAGGAGACAGTGTAGCTCAGTGGTCAGAGTTGGGGATTTGAATGCGGAAGACCCGGGTTCAAATCCGCGACTTGGACTACTGAATGAATTTGGGGAGTTGTCATTAATTATTTATTTATTCATTTACTTATTTATTTCTTTATTTGTTTATTCATATCGATCCCAGATTCAAATACTCCCGGACCAGCACACTACCAGCCAAATACGCAGTACCTGTCGACCAGGAAAAACTCGCCCAAATGTCACTGCGCCCAAAAACAAAAGCTAAACTCCTATGCTCTTTTAGTTTCTCCAGAATATGGTAATGTACTTGGTTTTTTCTCATAGTGGTTTTTTTTGCTTTGTGAAACCTTAACTTTGAAGTTACCATATATTTTTGAAATAATCACCACCACCATCAGCATCATTGACATCATTACCATCGCTATCATCATCATCATCATCATCATCACCATCATCACCATCATCACCACCACCATCAGCATCATTGACATCATTACCATCGCTATCATCATCATCATCATCATCATCATCATCATCGTCATCACCACCACCACCATCAGCATCATTGACATCATTACCATCGCTATCATCACTATCATCATCATCATCATCATCATCATCACCATCATTGACATCATTACCATCGCAATCATCATCATCATCATCATCATCACCATCATCACCATCATTGACATCATTACCATCGCTATCATCACTATCATCATCATCATCATCATCACCATCATCACCATCATTGACATCATTACCATCGCTATAATCACTATCATCATCATCATCATCATCACCATCATTGACATCATTACCATCGCTATCATCACTATCATCATCATCATCATCATCATTGACATCATTACCATCGCTATCATCACTATCATCATCATCATCATCATCATCATCGACACCATATCATCATCGTTATTGTCATTTTCACAATTACCACCACCATCATCATTACCTTTAAGATAATCATAGTTACCATTGTTGTCAACCTATTAGAAAACAGCCGCTCGGAATAGAGCATTTGTTTTATCGATTTAGTTATTTTGGTAACCATGCAAAAGTCATCACCAGCTTTGTAACCAATCTGATCAAGAATGAACTAACAGTATTATCTTCATTATCGTGATTCTTTTCATCATTGGATTGTCATTAGTGGTAAATTAGAATCATAAATTGCTCTTCTTCAATAACATACTACTACAAGCCCTGCATATACAATGAGTGAACTACTAGTATTGTGACAGGGTAAACTGTCAATCAATTCAGTCGTGAGATGTATTCTAATGAAATAAAATACAAGAAGCAATGATCGATAAAAAAATATTTGTAACTTAATTTTTTACTCACTCCAAATTGAATTACTATAAAAGTGTGTCTCATGAGTTGAACACCTTTGTTGTTCATATTTTTAAATGAAAGGCAGCCAGCCTCAACAACAAGGGGGGCCTCAAACTATCAAATTCATGACCAGTCACGCGTATTGCATGACTAGATAAGACTCCACCATTGACCTGATAAAGCCCGATGGTTTCGGGCGAAACGTCGTCAGTTTGACTATAAGTCTACTACAAAATTTAATCTTGTTTTCATTAATACCAACCAGATGAATCACTTTCACAGTCAGAGTAGAAATATGTTGTTATTGGGTTGACTGGAATAACACATTCAATGTTAACAGTACATACTTGGCTCTGAAGTATGGATGTTATGCGTCTCGGGTTTTCACTGATCAGCTCTGGAATTCTCCCAAACGTTTGCCTCGGTTTTCACCAGGCTATGAAGGCATGGAGAACATGTTTTATTTCTTAAATAATACGTATTCCATTAGTTTATTTCGTCAAACTTTCTGATTCTGTCTCGTGATAGGTGAATTAAAGAATGGCGCGGTGGGGCCTGGTACTTATGAAGTGAAGGCACGCAATGACTCACCAGCGTATTCAATGGGGAAACGAGTTTCACCTGGCTCAGGTGTGTTAACCGTTAAGAGATATCTTGTTTCTTTGCAATATTGTTACACAATGGGTCCTTTGCAGTTAGAGTTTACGTGACCACAGCCACCTTAAAGTAATTAGCTGTGACAAAATGATGTTCAGAAATGGAAAGAGCAGGTTAAAATTAGTTAGAATTCATAGTTTCAAATCTCAACGTTAACTACTTCAAAATTGACAGCGAATGTAAAATCCATATTTTTTGGAAATGTTTGTGAAAATGATACTGGTGAGCAAGACTTGCTCTCCACTCATAAAAATCCTTATAAAATATCCTATTTTCTGTTGCTTGCCATTTTTTACATATTTGAAGTCAATAGCTGAAACTTTGCCATTTTACCTGCTTTTTCCATTTCTGGATGCCATTCGGAGTCCACTGGAGTCGAACCCGTGATCTCGGCATTACAGATACAGCACCCTTATCAACCGACCTTTGAAGCCACAGTTATTTAGAGCAAGTCAATTTTAGTTGTTCCAACAATGTCACTAAAGGGTGGAGATTCCACGAACATCGGAGTGGTCGTGGGGGAACAAGTGTAACAATAGAAAGTCATTTCGTCCAATCATATTACTGCTCATCTAATCAATTAAAAGTCGTTGAGAAATAATGAGTCAATTCTTAGTCGTTAGTTTGTTTGTCTTATGAAGCCGAAGGAGTTTGGTATTCCACGAGCATCCACGGGATAACTTTGATTTCTAGTTATCCATTTACACCTTTTAAGATGTTTATCCATTAACAACGTTTAAAAACAAAAACATTACCTATTTTTTGTGTATTTATAAACATTTTTCTCTCTTCCTCTGAAGATGACCGCCAGATGGTCGAAACTTAGGGAGTTGTTTTAAAACTTAGTTTTTAATCAAATTTTTAACCAGAGAAACTTT
>JANCMA020568055.1:0-10046 GCA_024336925.2 Zoanthus solanderi
GGAATAAAAATTTGAATGAGAAAGAAAATTCGTAGAGCATTCTGGTAGTTGTAGTAAAACGACGTCATCATGCAAATGTCCTATTGCTCGTGTAGACGGGACTTAAAACTATACATATATACATAAGCAAAAATACAGATCGAGAACCTAGTAAAATGCCTGAAATAACTCTGAAACGTCTTAGGAAGGAAAGCAGAACAGTGAAGGTGTTTGTCTACAAGCATATTTGTCTAAGTATACCAAAGGCCCAGGTTGTTGTACATAATTGTAATCTTAATACGCATAGAATAGGCTTAAAGAAACTTAACTTATTAAAATTTTAATTTTAAAACGGTTCAGTGAGGGTATATCAAAGCTGAAACATAGAGCTGTCGGTATTCGTCATGCATTTATCAAGAATTTACAGCTTCACAAACTTACGATCCAGTGCGCTACAGAAAAAAGCAAGAGTTTGCGCAGCTATGCGTTTGCTTTTCACTATAAAGGGATACACTGAGTTATGTATACATGTCTCCATGTAATTTTGGCTCTCGTGCAATGTATAATTGTCATAATATATGTTTAGCGTTGACAGTGCGACTTGAAAATGCTTGTGTTTATGGGTATGGGTCAAGGAAAGTCAAACCGTTTGTGAGATTTAGAATGATTTTACTAAAATGAATTGTATGAAACGAGTAATTTAAACTAATTAATTAATTAAAATCAAAAGAACAATTTTATGTTGTTGAATTCTTATTCTCCCACATAATGCAAATGAAAAATTATTTTTCTTTGTTTGGTGGTTGTGAATTCAGTTTTAGCTCAATATGACTCATAAAACAACAACAACTTATTTTTAAAAACCAAGTGATTAAGTTTATATGTCTCGAAGTCTTCATTTTTTGGTCAGGTATTAATAACATAATCATTAGAACTTTTTAAGAATGCAAAAAGGGTTTTTAAGTAATTATTGTTTTGTAAGCAATGTAAAATGAAAAATACTTTGAATTTGAATATTTAGTATAAATGTATTTTTTACTGATCAAATAGTTACAAAAATCGTTACACGTTTTCTCGTTTCACGGTTTTAGAGTACTTTTCGTATTCAAAATCAGTTTCGTTTTGTTAAGTACATAAAGCGCAACTTTTTTTAGAATTTAGAACTAGCACGTATGTTCCTGTAATCTTTTTCTGAAATAACAGTTGTCAATATTCGCAAACTTTATCAAACAAAACTGGGATGTTCAGACTAACACAAACGTTACCAAGCGACGCAGTTTTATTTAAAAAAATCATTGCAAATTTAATTTACCCATGCCACCGTAACAAATCAGACGCCATGATTATTCGTTTGCGATTTCTGCCAAGGCGAAAAATGTCGTCGAGGTTGTGTCTTTGTGCTTTAATTGCGTTGTTTTTAGTTATTCTAATTCTTTACTCTCTTAGAGCAAGCACAAACAAACGTAACCAGCTGAAGATTACTCAAGGAAACTTACAAACCTGGACACTTTACGATAACAAGGAGTTTTTTCCAACGTCAATAGTTAAACGACGGCCAACAATAAATGAAATCTTCTTAGCTGGCCTAACGAAAAACTCAAAAAATTTCCAAGACATCATGAGAGATAGACAATTCGAAGGCGACAATCACGAAAGCAAAAATATACATAATAGATTTCCTTTAAGAAAGAAGAAAATTCAACATTTAGACAATGTTATTTTAGGAGATCGATTTTCTTTCAAAAATCACAATGCTAACAGAAGTTGGACATCTTTGAAAAAAGTTAATGACGCGGAGAGTGTTGTTGTGCATCCCTTAAAAGATGGACCCGCTCTACACAATCAGAAACAAGAAAATAAAGACAGCGTGGTTCTTCCAGACAGTACACAGGTGAAACAAGAAACCCATGACCTCACAGATAGTGAACTCACAGAAGTAAACGCTATGGATGCAACAGAGACGTCAAAGGAGAACAGAGAAAGTTTGGAGGGAATATATGACGACCGAACTTTGCCGACGAAGCAGAAAGTAGAAAATATAGATAAAGGTTTATATTCGACTACTGATAATGAGAAAGCAGGAGAACCTCCGAGGAAACAGCATAGTAAAAGTGAACTACGAACATTTTTAAGAAACGCTGGTAATGGAACATCAGATAAACGCCCTGAGTACATCACTTCAAAATTTGATTATTACAGGAATGTAAAACACCATGTTGAAGATACCAGAATACCAAAGGGTATTACAAGAATTAACGTGACCGAGCTGGTTGTGGAACTTCAACAAGATAGCGAGATATTCTATAAGGAAGCTTTCCTCAATACCTCTTACTTGACTTTTTATCGTGAGACTAAACCTCAGAACAACAAAAATATTAGAAAGTTCTCAGTTTTGCTTCTGCATGCTTCTAAGTTTACATCAACAACTTGGTTAGCAATTGGTACAATGAAAACTTTAGCTGGTTTAGGCTTCCGAACTGTTGCTATCGATCTTCCGGGATTTGGAAATTCAAAAGAATCGAAAATACCGTATTCGGAGCATGATTCATTAAGGTATATGGTCAGTCTCTTGATGCACTTGAAGCTTGGGTCTTGCGCTGTCGTAGCTCCTTCAAGATCTGGGGATTTTGCAATGCCCCTTCTTATGCATTATCCGGTAATGCTCCAAGCTTTTGTTGCAATCGCTCCCACCTATACTTCAAAGTTTAGAACAAAAGCATATAAAAATATTCGTGTTCCCACATTGGTGATTTTTGGGGAAAATGACGGCACACAGATTCATCTTGCGTCTTTGGATAATCTGGAACATTTAGCAGATAGAAAAATTTACATGATCAAAAACGCCACTCATCCTTGTTATATTGATAGACCATGGACATTTCATAAACTATTAATAAACTTTTTAATCAGAACGGAAGAGAGCTTAGTTTCAAGCAGCAAAATTCTGACCAGTTAGTTGATAGAAAAACATTCGGATCGCATCATTCGAATTTAAAGACAGCCGATGATCGCGCAACGATTGACGTCTTGATGTCATTGTCAACATCTTTGAAATAAACCTACTATTTTGAAAGAAAATTTGCCGATTTATAAAGTGAGCAAATATTTAGAAAGTAGATAACGAAACAGGATTCTGTCGAGCATCACAAAGTCCGGAAAGCTTTTTAAGTACAGAGGCTTGAGCGAACAGAAATGAGATAGCACTAGAAATGAGGCTAGCTTTAACGGGCGAGAATAGGTGAATTTTCAGGAGTCAGGTTGGCGTAGTTGTTATCAGCTGCGCCTTCCACCTCTACGACCCGGGATCGATTCCCAGGCTCCGCACTTAGACGGAAATTTGTCGATCTGGGGCATCCACTTTCTTTGCAATTGACGTTAAATAAAGTATTTATTTGAATAGGTGTGAAACGAAGTACAGCGGAGTAGATAAGATTATTAAGATTGTTTGGGTGTTTGGCGAAAAGATGGTCATCACATTGTAAAAGTAGCTTAAAACAGGAAAGTTTATGGGAATAGTGAGCCTGATTGCTAGCATCCATGGACAGCTGCTAGCATGTTTGTGCTATCAGTGCTCGGAAATTCCGCTAGCCCGATTTCCGGGGCTAGCGAAAATTTGTGTCTGGCTAGTGAATAAAGTACTTTGCTAGCTCAGTGGGCTAGCAAGTCACTTAAAAGCCCAGTTGTTGAATTGACTGGCAAGATCTGCATTAAAATATTTAAAAAAGATGTTTCTTATGAATTAATTACATGAAAAGCCAGTAGTATTGTTATCTATTACCACCTATGCCACGAAGGAGTCAAAAGCGGGTTTAAAAGACGGTACGCGATTTAAAGAGAATATTTGCAGGGCGTTCTATGTGGACGGGAGAAGCCTGGGAACCACTTTCGGGTCACTTGTACAAAGAAGTACGTAGCACGTGGGATGTTACGAATGCATTTCGCCTTGTTTCTTTCAATGAGCCTCTTAAATTTTGGCTTCACTCAGGAAAAGGAAGAAGATGGTGTTGCTGAAGGTCAGCGTAAGCGTAGTGACGATGGGCCAGCTGCTGCAGATGAAGTGCAGACCAAAAATAACAAGTATGATACGAAGCGAAAACGTTTGTTTCTTCCACAGTGGAAAACAAAATGGCCGTGGGTGGTGTATGACGAGGAAAAGGGTGTAATGTTTTGCCAAACTTGTCGCAAATATCCATCTTTAGCGGACAAATCCAGCCCTTTGTTTAGTTGTACATCAAATTTTCGCGTTGATCCGTTGAAGAGTCATCAGCGTTCGCGGGTGCACGAATCTTGTAGAATGCGAATACAACACGAATCGAAAGAAAGGGCAACAACTGAACTGAAAGATACAGCTATAGGAAAAGCACTCCTAAAAGTGGATGAACATCAGAAGAAAAGACTACGCTTCCTGTTTAACACAGCTTATGCCGTTGCAAAAAAAGGAAAGCCATTTTCTGACTTCGAGTACATTTGTGAGCTTCAAAATAAAAACGGACTCGATCTGGGTGAGAACTACGTCAATGATCATGCCTGTCAGAAGTTCGTTTTGTCAGCAGCGAGTACAATTCGTGATGATATCAAAAGTGTTGTGGCCAAGAACCATTTTGTTAGTGTTTTATCAGATGGAAGCACAGACTCAGCAGTTGTTGAACAAGAGATAGTTTATTTGCGTTACATTGATTTTGATTTCGTGCCTGTTACAAGGCTAATTGAAATAGTACCGCTTGATAGTGCAAATGTAGCAGGAATTTACAGCACCATTCAGAAACGTCAAGAATCAGTCAATCTGAGTTTTGAGAAACTTCATCTGACAGCTCCAGGACTCAGCTTGGCTTGTGCAAATTTTGATGGTTGCAATGTTATGCTTGGCCAAAGAGGAAGGGTCATTAGCCAAATCAAGGAAGTTATCCCAACAGCTCTCGGAATTCACTGTGTCGCCCATAAACTTGAGCTGGCAATCCTTGATGCAAGCAAATCTTGTCCACAAATGGCAAAATTTGAGGACATACTGAAGGGAATATTTAACTATTATCATTTCTCTCCTAAACGCCGAAGGGAGTTAAAGAAATCAGCCATGTTTTTCAAACTGAACTTACTCATTTCAGTGCAGTGAAACAGGTCAGATGGCTGGCAAGCAAACAACGTGCTGTTTCTGCACTGAAAAGAAACCTGGCTACTGTGGTACTGCTTCTTGAGCATCGCCACACTGAGGGAACAAGTGCAGAAGATTCCAATCGAGCAAAAGGCTACCACAAAGAGATCACATCAGTCAGCTTCACCAAGATGTTGTATTTTTTGCTTGATTTCTTGCCAGTCATTGCAAGGCTTTCAAAATTTTCCAGAAAGAAGAATTTCTTATCTTTGAAATTCAAGATGTTGTTGAAAGGACAGTCATTGAGCTTTCTGCCCTGAAACTTCATCCTGGAATGAACATGAAAGAATTCAGGGAAAAACTCAATCTTGGTGAAAGGAAATTGGAGACATAGCGTTGACTGGCAATAAGGAAAACTTTGTGAGTTACTGTGATGACCAAACCACAAGAAAACTCATTGGTAACACAATCCACTACTTAAACACCAGGTTTAGCAACTTGAAGGAGGAGCCACTGTTTCTAATGACGGTGCTTGACTTTCACAAATGGCCACTAGGGTCACAAGAATTGGCAACATTTGGAAACAGTGACATAAAGGAACTTGTTTGTGAACACCTGGATCACTTCTTTTTACCCTGAGGAAAGGGAGGAAATTCCTGCAGAGTTGATTTTGCTGAAGCTTTTTGTGCGCTCACTGAGAACAAATCCATTAGTAGATGTTTATTCACTTGTGCTAAAGCAGAAACCTTCAGCAATGAGTCACATTCTCAAGTTACTAGAGTACCTCTTGGTTGTATCTCCAAGCACAGCTAGCTGTGAGCGAGGCTTTTCTAACATGAATGTTCTTAAAACAAAATACAGAACAGGTCTAAGACAGGACTCTTAACAGTTTCAGCTGCTGGTGATGACAAAAGGGCCTGAACTAGAACACTTTGATGTAGGCAGGGCCATAAATCACTGGCTTACAGTGGGACCTGGAACAAGACATGTTGCAGGGCATACTTTACCAAATTCTAGGAGGGTGGAAAGTGCTACTTCACTGAACTTGGTGAAGAAGAAGCTGAACTGAACATGTGTAGTGTACCTAACGATTCTCCCACTGAAAGTTGATGTTTGTATTATACTGTTGTGTTTTCAAAAGAAAATTCATTTCAAGCACTGAATTGAACTGGCAGTACTCGAACTTCAGAAGTGGATTAAATACATTGTTGATATTTAGTAAGTTTCAATTTAATTTTTTTTGTATGTGTGTGTGTGTGTGTGTGTGTACTTAAGCATAAGACTAGCTCACATAACAAATGTGTACTAGGCTACAGCTCTCGAGCTATGGGCTAGTAAAGTAGCAATACCAGCTATCCCACGGCTAGAAAGACTTCAAAAAAATTTTGGAGCCCTGGCTATCTATACTTGACTTCATCTTGTACCATTACTTATGTTCGTTTTGGGAACCTGAGCCTCTTCCACTAGCTACGTCATGCTGATGAGGCCTAAAAAGGCCGAAACAGATATCCATGGCTGCTAGCAATCAGACTCATTACTTTTATAGTAGTTTTAAGGGGTAAAGCCCGCCACCAACGTGGCCATAGTGCCCAATATAGTGGCTTCATGTTAGCTACTAGCACGTTTATGCTGTCTATACTTGACTTCATCTTTATAGCCACATCCCACTAGCACTGCGCTTTTATCATTACTTATGATATTTATAGTTCAGTAGACGGAAACAGAAATAATATAATGAAATTAAATTTAAAAAAATTAGATGACCAGGATCCGCGTCATTATTTTGTTTATACCAATATATTCGTTCTCTGATTCTAATGTCTTTCTGAGGTTTTGATGTAAATCCTTTTTAAAATGGTTTATGTTTTTGTTACCCAAATTCATGGGCAGGCAGTTCCAAATACTCGTGCCCGAACAAGAAAGTGAGCATTTTGGATTTCAAGTCTAGGTTTGGCATAAAAATTTCCTTTGCCGGATGATCTCGAATGTAATTACTTGTTTTGGTGAAAAGTTGTTGTATCAAGGAAGGCGCAGTTCTGTAATAGACATTGTACATTAAACTGCTGTTTTTTGAAAACACATCTGAATAGGTAGAAAATTGGACCTACAAACCAGTGGGATAGCCTGCTCTTGTCTATCAGCAAAGTGCATGAGCCTTTAGGCGCGTTTCTGAAGTATCAGTAATTTATCGGTGTAGGATTTAGCGACACGCCCACAAGCGACAATGCCATAAGACAAATAAGGTAATATAGTGTACGATAAAGGCTTCATAGAGTAGAAAAAGGGGTATAATGCTGAAGTCTTGCAATAATGCCTATCGTTTTACTTATTTTGAAAGTAATGTGGTATTTCCAATTAAGATTACTCTCGATCAAAACTCCGATATATTTTACGTAGTTTTTACATTCCAAAGTAACAAAACGTCGACAGTCGTTATCAAAGAGTTTAATAGTGGGTTTAAATGGTATTTTCTTCTGGAGCGGTCTGACTATAACAAAATTAGATTTCTTTGATCCCACTGCGCAGATAATGGTGAAATGTCGTCTTCAAACTCGGTCATACTTTGATATCGCTAATTACTGGGTTGCCTGTGGCAAACCAGTTTTAAAATTGGGTTGGTTTTTCTGTTTTTAAACAATCGTGCCTTCGCGCGGTGGCTGTGATACAGCTATTTCTTGTAGTTCATGCTAATAATAAAAAACTGGAAATCTTACCATTGATCAGAGTCATTGTCATACAACAAGCTTTGGGGAAAAAAACTACAAAATAACAGGCGCTGCTCGAATATTAATAAATTTAAAATGTGTCGATTACTATAATTTCTGAAATTAATTTGTTTACTTCAAATAGCGCAACTTTATTAATTATTGTACAAAGTAATAAATAGTTCGTTTGTTTCAAACTCTTTTTAATAACTGGTTTGGAATCAGGCAAACGATTCACTAAAACTTGCTTAGTAGTTATCACAATTATTGATTGACAGGAAACCATATTGCGTGATGCGCATTGCAAATACTCGGCCTCGCTTACACTGATTCCTTATAAGAATTCCGCTTTTATGCTATAACATCTCAATTAAAGTGATACAGTAGATTCTGTTTTAAAAAGCAGTCAACCCAGTGTACGCTTTGAAAGCGTGTTGTTTTTCTTCTTAAAACCATTCCAACATTTGAAATAATTTTTAAAAGATAATTTTTCTTATTACATTTTTGTTTTGCTTATTAAAATATCTGTCTTTTGCGACAATCTTCATCAGGCCTTACACTTGTCATATTAAATGTCGTTGGTAAAATGTATAGTAATGTATGTTTATGTCTTCCATAAATTGTATAATTTATTGAATTTTGTTGAAAATTCTTACGAATCTAACTACATGCTTAAGTGAAAGCTTTAAAAATTTTTAACTTCGGATATATTTTAGACCTCAATCAAACGTCATTTTCATTAGTAAATTACAAATGGTTCACTTCCAGAACTATTTCTTTTGCGACGTTTAGAAAACGAACTTAAAAAATGTTTAAAACATTTTATGTTTACTGTAACTTGTAAATGGATGTGCATAACTTTATAAGCAAGCGGTTTTAAAACTGAAAGCGTTCAATATTTTTTGATATATTTTACACTTATACTTCAATCGAATATGTGTCATTTTCCTCAGCAGATTAAAAAGAATTCAATTTCCAAAGCCTTTGTTTTGCGCTGTTTAAAATACGAATTTAATAAATGAAACTTTTTTTGTTAACTGTAACTGA
Organism: Zoanthus solanderi; assembly: GCA_024336925.2. NCBI lineage: Eukaryota > Metazoa > Cnidaria > Anthozoa > Zoantharia > Zoanthidae > Zoanthus > Zoanthus solanderi. The sequence continues at coordinate 8,821 of JANCMA020568055.1, forward strand.
CTCTTGAAGAATGGCTTTTGTTAACACAAGTTACGCTCAAATCGAAATTGTTTCTTCCTAGAACTCGTACCCAGACCTCGCGTACACATGGCAAAATGAGCTGCCGCCTTGCCAGCCTTGCCTCTTGCCTAGTAGGTATAGAACGTGCGTTTTGATTGGTCAACAAGTGTGTTTTATACTAAGCACTATAAAGCAAAAAGTGACGTAGGTTGTGAGACTTTATAGTTTCATGGAAGAAATCAAGATATGCTTACTCCCTTCGTACCTTTCTCTTTGTTATTAAAGTCGGGAAATAATAGTTTTGTTTATGAAATAAAACATGTTCTCAGTGCCTTCATAGCCTGGAGAAAACCGAGGTGAACGTTTGGGAGAATTCGAGAGCAGATAAGTGAAAAGATTCGAGAATTCTCACAAACTTTGCCGACTGGGTTTTCACCAGGCAATGAAGACACGGGTAACATGTTTTATTTCTTAAACAAAATTATTACTTTCCGTCTCAACAAATAGAAAGACGATCTACGAAGGGCGTGCGATTTCAATTTGTATTGATCAAGTGTTAATCAGACCGTTTTCATTGTTACAAGAGCCGATCGAATGACGTAGTTTGCTGAAATTGCTTGTTTTTGAGAATTTCGTGGGTTTTAATGTACCTAATCAAACTTTATTCTAAAAAAGGTGGAACGTTTAAAGGGTAAGTAAATTAAATCTAATATCTTAGAATACTAAATGTGATAAAACTTGAGTGATGTTCATTTGTTAAGTAAACCAATATTGCTCACGCTATCCAAACATAAAAAAAAATCTTTTTATCATATATACATATCGAGTTTACTCTCTGCATTTCCATATAGTAAATTTTCGTACGTTCATTGTTCTTAGCCAGTCACAATCTGCGTATTGCTTTTTTTCACGTGTGAGAAAAACGATACGTCCAATCAGAAGCGAGAACATTAATTTCAGAATGTTTTTCAGTTTATCTTGAAGACAATTTGGTGAAAGATGAATGAAGTATTACATTATTATAAATACATTAAATGAATCTCCTATTCTCCCTACTGTAACCGAAAAAAATAGAAAGAAGATTAAAAGACTATTTCTTGATTCCGAGTCAGACTGAACACGTGATAATTTATAATGTAAGCTTAAAGATTATAATTTTTGTTGTGCTCATTTGATCGAACTATTTAGGACAATTTCGTAATTCTTTTCAGTTTCATAATTTTGCA
>JANCMA020568160.1:0-10045 GCA_024336925.2 Zoanthus solanderi
GGGGGGGGGTGCACCATTCAGATTCTGGTGTCTAGTAAAGGGTTATTTTAAAACTAGATCACAATTTTTCCCAAAAGGAGGGGGAGGGGGGGGGGCAACACAGGCCCCCCAGCCCCATCCCCTAAATCCGCCACTGGAACCTACACCTGCTAAGAATTATTTCAAAGTGCCACACATAGCTGGAACTTGGTTTTGGAGTCAAACTGATAAACATCTCCGTAACATCTCTAATTTTTATAGTAATAATATCAACATAGTTTAAACATTTTCTTCCCGCAAAATTGGTAGTTTTTTAAATGTGTAAGATGGTTTCATACTCCTGCTGGGCTCGTGTTTTCTACATTTCCCTCGTGTTCTGAAATCTACATTGAATTTGTTATGAAATACACTCAGTACTTAACTGACGTAGTGTCATCAAAGTTTTGTCTCAAGTGCTTTGTTGACGTTGGATTTTTTCTTTTTCTTGTTCTAGTAGTAATAGTACGCTTTATTCTGTTATACCATTTTTATAATATTTCCGATTGACTTACAGTTTTAAAATCTCGCTTCCTAATCTGTTCTTGGCAAACACATTTTCCTTGACATACGCACACAGTTCAAACATAATCTGGCAATCTATCATATTAAGCTATCTTCTCATTTTCAATTTCTAAATACAATCTGGATACTCAAGTGCTGACTATTTTTAACCCGACTCTTTGAAATGAAGGGCAAAATGTAGTTCAATACCATCAAATCTCAATTATAAACATGAGTGGAAGGAACCTAAGCATCATTTGCTTATTGGATAAAGAATGATAAACCGCAGGCTTCCCATTTTCGTTTCGATTTTAAAAAAATAATGGTAGTAGTTTGTTTCGTTGAAAACCTTTGACTAAGTAAAAACGTCAAAATCATGTCCACAAATATATAGTTTTCATTTGTAAGGCTTTTTTTGTTACAACTTCTATCTATTCTCACGTGTATAAGAACACAAGTTAAAGTTGGATGAACATTATGTATGCCTTATCAACACATACGTCACACGTTCATGTGTCTAATAAAAGACTGATCACGTGAACGCTGGAGAAATTAGATACATCTTTTCATATTAAAAAATGTTTTAAATTTTTTTTCGGAAAAAAGCAACAGCAATTCGAGTGTAACCTTACAAAAACTTTAATTGCCACTACAATTTTTTTCAATCGAACTTACACGTGAATGTTGTACATACTGGCTATGTTTTTTTAAAAGATTTGCAAACAGGAAAAGCTGTTTTTCTTTTTGACAGTTTTAATTGAAGCTGGAGGCGTTATTCAAACAAAAGAAAACAGTTAATCAAGCAAGGCTGCTTTCATTCTTTATTAAACTTCTACGGAAATGAAAATACATGACGAGAGCATGCTGAGTATTTGAAAACAAACGATCCTTAACTTACCAAGAGCAACGTAGTTTATGACATGAATATTATATGTGTTAATTCTTCGGTACAGAAACTCTGAGAAAGGTTTTTGAAAATAGCTCACTCTTTCGAGTAGCAACAATGCAACATTGGGAAGAGAAGAATTTTATGTGAAGTCAGGTAAAGCTTATCGTGGTTGTTGTTTTCTATTTGTTTTCAACTAGACGAATAACAACTTTTAGTCTACGTGATTCCATTATTTTCCATCTACCTCTCATATTGTTTGCGTTGGCTTGAGGGCATGCAGGTTTCTTGCAATGAATCTGAGCCGCTGCGAAGAATCTGGAAACACGCAGTCACTGACAACTGATACAAACGAAGCAAGTTTTGTACATGCAATGGCATCCCTTGATAAAGGTTGCCGCTTTGAACTACAAGTTCGCCTTCCCGCAGGTGTGAAACTAAAAGTTAAGTTACGCGAAGATGCAACTGTCGCAGAACTGAAGACTGCAGTAGAAAAATGCTGTGGCATTCCATCAGACTTGCATTATATTTCCTACCAAAACGAATCATTAAAAGATGAAACTCGAATCGGAGACATATTGAGTCCAAAGAATGACATGGTCAGTTTTGTTTTGTCAGTACCTAATTGGTGGAACAAGATTGTGTGTTCCAGTATGAAGGGGGAGATCGAGCAAACTTGCGCAAGGATGTCGGTTAAAATGAATCAAATAACTCGAGACGAAAGGCAGTTTGTGGCTGCCTTTATTGGAGCAAGTAGAGGGAATCATAGTTTGCTGTTTAGTCTTACTGCTGGGAAAAAGCAACTAAATATTCACCAGACTGTCAAACACAGCGGTAGATCTCTTCTCCATGCCGCAGTTACTGGAGGCGATTTGAGCTGTGTCGTAAATATTCTTGTGAATGGCGGAGCTTCTCTAATCAAGCAACCCGATAAAAACGGAGAAACGCCGTTGGAAATTGCCGAAAAATTAAAAAATGAAGGTGTTCTACAACTGCTTAAGAAATATCTCGAAATGCACGAAAACGAAAATAATAAACTAGAAAAAATCAACTTCTTGGATTTGGGAGCCGATGACAGCGGGAGCTTGGAAGTTGTAATACCACGTGATTCAATTAAAAAAAGTTCCAAAGAATCTGACATTACAGAGAACAGCTTGGCAGTTTCTACAGCTGAATTTTCAAAAAACAAAATAACGGACTTGATGAAGTCTAAATGGAAGAAGAGAAAACTAAAAAACGTTAATAGTGAGGTTGAGGAAAAAACAGACCCCCACGAGCTCAACTGTGCTGACGACAGCCAGGAAAATTTAGAGTCTGACGCTGGACGTTTTCCAGAACACACACGGAGTAACGTTTCTCATTCTGTTAAAAGTCAAACAAATACACCTTTACAAAGAGAAATTAAAAGCGATGGTGCTAATGCAGAATTTATCGAAGAGTGTGATTTTTCTAAGTTTACAGGTGAAAATGTTAAAACGGCTTTGAGTGATAATGCTAGTGCTGAATATCAGACAAAGGGGAACAAACTTAATGTACATGGTGTTCAGAATTACGGATCGACGGACAGTTGGCCTTCTAGGGACTCCCAAGGGTTAAGCTTGAGTCATTGTAGACCTCGTAGTTGCTCAGAGCCACCGTATTTTCAACTCAATGAGGAAGAAATAATCCCCTCTCTTTCCGAAGCTGACAATAACTTAAGCCAAAAGGTTAATAAAGATCTGCACGGAATTGAAACAAAACTGACAAAGGAGGGCATTCCTATTGAGTATGAGAGCAACAGTGCGACAACCATGGACTCAGAAAGTAACAGACAACTTAACCGCGAGTGCCTTTGTCACCCTAAAATTAAACCTGAGGAAGATAGAGTGAATTGCTGTTTACTTTCGGAAGAGAAAAATGTTGTTATAGAAAGTGTGATTGAGCTAAGCGATAAAGAAAAACTGCCAAGGTCGAATATTGCTCAAAATCTAACAGACGAGGCGTGTACTCCTGAATTTCCCCCTTTGCACACCCATGATGTCATCAGTCATAGTAAAGTTATCCCCACATCCAGTTTGTTAGGCAAAAACAACGGCCGACATCATATCCATGAAAGGTTGGCCCGTAATCACAGCGGACCCAGACGAGTATTAAGCCTGAGGACCACCAGAGATAATTCGAGCCTTAACGAAGGTGTGCCTGCTCCTCACCCGCCATTACGACAAACAAAGTCTGTGTCACTTCATCCTGTGGCCAAACCTGATGGACTTAAAATAACGTGAGTATTAAGGTAGACAATTACTCTTCTAGGATAATTTGGAGTATCATGGGCGTATCTAGAATATTTCAAGGGGGAGGGAGGAAGGGAGGTTGGGGTATGGGGTGTGGGGGTGGATCTGGAGAAGCCGGGTCACACTTCTCGATGCCAGAGTATACGTACATACCTAAAAGTACATTAATTTACTTAATGTTTCAAACTCGTGTTGCGATCTTTTTTCGTACAATAGTTTAAAACGTTTTAAGCTTTTACTACGAAAAATACAGTTGCATAAGTATTGGAATCTACAAATTTTGGCTCAAACTTATAAGTTAGACTGAAAATATGTGTATAAACCCGCTTAAAGTGATTCTGAGTGTTGGGAAAACCAAATTCAGTTTCGCAATGTCTCGCAGTTACTATGCACCAAAATATAATAAATCAAAAAGTCAACACAACGTATATAAAATTTAACAAAAAGCTATATTTCTTTATTTCTTCAATATTTCTTCTTCTCACACCTGAAGAAGGTTAGTTTGGCTAGCAGAAATATAGTTTTTTTTTAAATTTTATATACGTCGTGTTGACTTTTTGATTTATTGTATTTTAGTTTTTCGTCAACAAGAGTTTGAACTCCGACTTAAGTGGCATTGTTGTCAGGCTATTTTTTTAAAACAATAAAAAATCGTTTTACTATGCACCACATCATTGCACAGCGCTTCATTGGTATATAGTGTATATTTGAATACCTAGATAATTAGAAAACAAGACGGTAAATGCAAACAATAACTTTCTTTTCTTAACTATATTTTGTTTACGACGCTATCTTGCTAGTTGTTAGGAAAAAACTCAACACATAAGCGCTTTCAGAATGTTCTATTTTCCAGATGTTTATATTCTCACTAAATTGCAAAGCCGTTGTTTTGAAACTTATTTACGGCTTTCAAAAGTATTTCCAAAATGATGTGAAGAACAATCGCTTTCAACTGCGTTTATAAGACAAGTCTTAAACCTCAGTAAGAATTTTCACGGCTTTGTGTCGACAGGCAAAAAGAGAGCAGTTCGGATCATCTTTTCCATCGCGTACCTCAACTTACAGTGGATGAACCCAAGAGTGCTCCAACTTCTCCCGAGCGGCAAAAACGAAACAGAACCGGAAGTCTACCGGTTTCAAATTTGACCCAATACTCCTGTGCCGGAGGTACTAGACCTAGCAGAGCAGAGTCACTTCATCCTAGCATCGAAAAGCATCACGGGTAACTATAAAGCCGAATATTTTAATTTAGCAGTTAAGACAAGTATACCTAAAAGGTAATTAAATGCTGCCCTCAAGCAGAGATGATAAACCTACAAAAAGGGATAGAAATAAATAAATATTCAGCCTATTTTTTAATTAATATTCAAATGTTTATGAAATGTCATTACCAGTTATTCCCTTTTATTTTATTTCGTTTAATTTAGAACAAATTTATTTCCCTAAAATTCAGAGCATTAAGAAAACAACGTGCATGCTAAAATACTATATTGAAACCGAGAATTATTGTTCATTGACAAAGACAAACTATTCCGATACTACTGTAGTTTCTTAATTCAGAAACAGACTACAGGCAAGCGCACTGGATGCTCTGTCTCGAAAGCAAATACTATATACCACTGGGTGTGCAAGGAATGTTGTTTAAAATTGTTACCAACCATAATGCTTTGCATTTTGAACTTTTGAACGCCATGCACCAAATAGTATGCTGCCTAGCTTGCTCACTTCAGACTCGCTCGCTGTGGCAGCAGATGTACTGCTAAGTAATCCAGTAACAATTATTGTAAGGAAGAAACAATTTTTATTGAGGTGATTGGGCTGGGGTCTTGAAGGGGAGGGCCATCAATAAAATTTTTACAAAATGATAAATTTTATTTTTTTATTATATATAAACCCTTTGATTTTATGTAGTATAAATAGAGGATATTACACGGTGGTGTTACAAACATATGAAGTTTATTTTCGAGTGGAAAAAATATTTCACAAGTGAGTGCAGCAAACAAGTGAAATCTTTTTTCCATGAGAGAAGATAGAATTCATATGTTCAAGCCAACATATAATTTTCTTTTTATTACAGATATAAGTGTTTCGAAAATTTAAAAAACCCTAGACGAAAAACAAAGGAAAAACAAAGGAATGATGTCAGCAATATCTTTACTAGTGAGGATATGGAAAACATATCACTCGTATCCAGGATGTAGTTTCATATAAAATCTATGAGTGGTGTATTTTGTCAGTAAAACACTCATATCTATCTAATAAGACCAGATGTTTTTTATTAGTTGTATTTTTTAAAAAAGGGGTATTATTTTCACACTGTCCCTTAAATTCATAAAAATGATTTCCAACAAAATTTTAACTTTTGAGTTTTAATAGCTAGACTGTTTAGCTTGCAGTCAAGGAAGTTGACCATTAATAAATTATTTTCAAACTTAACAGCAGTAAATCAATCCTGATCATGCCAGGAATCCGTCAGGTAAAATAAAAATCGAAAATCATGTTGGCAGGTTCATAAAACAATTTAAACTAAAAAATGTCTGGCCTGAGCTGTCATCATGAAGATTTTATTGTAGCATGATTTTTATAACTGTTTGCCCTTGCTGACACCAACCACAGTTATTGGTTGTGGGCCTAGCCTTTGTCTGACCAGAGACATAACCTGCGAGGCAACAGGTGGAACTATTTAACCCATAGATGGCACCTTAACGGGTACTACCACTCTGGGTAAGAGTGGACCTGGGAGCAATGGTAATTAAGGGATAGCTCACTTCTGACATCAGTATTTTCAACTCTAGATCTCCTGACCTGGAGCCTTACCACCAGTTGCAGTTCAATGTCATATTCTGAGCAGTGTTCCTTTTTTTGTAGAGAAGAAGAGGAGGAAGATTTTTCCAAAGGGGTTGATCTTTTCATTGAGGCAGTCAAAAAGAGACGGAATCAGAGACACACCAATGATAAAAGTTAGCAGATTTACAATAGATATTAGAATATGTATATTTATTACCTTTGCCAAGGAGTTTATGTTTTAGTTGGGTTTCTTTGTTTGTTTGTCAGCAACATAACTCAAAAAATTATGGATGGGTTTTGATGAAATCTTAAGGAAATGTCAGGAATGGTACAAGTAAGAACTGATTAAATTGTGAGGATGATCCGATAGCAGTCTTGATCCAGGAATTTTTTAAAGGATTCTTTATCATTGTGGGATATTTTCAACTTACAGTATGGATAATATTATTAATTATAACTCACAACAGCAAATAATTGTCATGTTCAGTCACACAACTTAGAACAATCAGAATTCTGATATCAATGTGGCAGATTAATATATCATTCCACAATATAATGTGTGTATAAAATAAATACAGGACTACAATCATGTTACTTGGGTGTCACAATATTATGGTTGGCAGAGGTCTGTGTTCTCCGAGTGCTTTTCTAGTTATTATTGCTATTTGGTGGTCAAACACAGTTTTGTACTAAAGTCTTGTCATGTGTGCACAATGTTGTAAGTACAAACCATGCTGGTACTTAAAGACTTTAAAGTGAACATGTACAACCTTTATGGTTGCTCTTTATAAATTATTGTAAAAACTCTTAAGAGTACTTATATGTTTCAAAATCTGATTTGTGGGCCCAGTTTTTCAAAAGTCGATTTGTACTATCATCAACATTATCATCGTCATCATCATCATCATCATCATCATCATCATCATCATTATCATCATCATTTTCAATTAAAGTCCGTATTTTTCTATCTAGGATGGGTTTGGATGGGCAATGACTAGTTTTCACATTCATCAATCCTGCGTCACATGCTCCTCCTCTCCCAACAAGTTCACATCCTCCATTACACACTCACTCCACTTTTTCCTCTAGAGGCCTAAAATCTGCCGGCCATCTCCTCCGACTCTCACCTCCCCCACCACACCCAACATACCCCCATCTGCCCTTTTCACATGTCCAAACCATCTCAGTATTTTCTGCCTCAACAAAAAGGTCTTCAACTCCATGCATTTGCCACCTCACTGCTAGACCTCCCATCTTACCATCTCAATCCTGCTATGTATTTCAGCATCCTGCAATTACACATCTACAAAGAACCTCCATCAGTCTGCTTGTCAGTGCCCATGTTTCTACTCCATACAGTAGAGCAGATCTCACACAAGCTTCATATACCCTTCCCCTAGTCCTCAGTCCAATGCTATGGTTCACCAAAAAACCGGCCATTTCTCACCATCTTCTCCATGCAGCTGCTTCTCTTGCTCGCACTGCTCTCTCCTCTCCTCCTTCACAATCCAGCACATCTCCCAAGTAGCAAAACAGTTCTACTTCTTCCAACATACCTCCATTCACTACCAACCCAGGACCCTCGTCGTCTCCATAGTCATCACCACCTCCCCCTATTCATTTATTAATCAGTGCGAAAAGATTTACAACACAATTTTTTGTGAAGCTGGTTGTATTCAGTGTGAGTGCGATTTTTAGCACTTTTTAATACCTCCTTTGTTTATTCAATATTCGCACTTTTCTAAAACTGAGATTTACACACACAGTTGAGTGAGAGCATCAGAGTGAAAGCAAATGCTTGAGTCTCGCACTCAATGTGTGAGAGTTGAGGGGTCTGCTAATAGCAGAAAGTTTTTCGTCCTCTTAACATCGAAGTATTGAATTCAGCATAGTTTGGGGAACATCTTTCCTTTTTTCCTATAAGTTTTGTTTTTGTTTTCAGTTGTAGACATGAGTTCTCGGTTTTGTAATGGATTGAGTGTGTATATGAATGTGACCAGTGCCGTCCATAACTATAGCAGCTGTAGCCTGGAGCTGACCAACTCGGCCAAAACAAATCTGACAAGTCATGTATTTTCTTAACAGTGTATGCCTCCAGTATTGGTATAGAAAATCTGCTAATTGGAGCAGCTACATTTGAGAGATCATACAGGTAGAGCAAATAATTTTCATTAAATAATTTAATTTCTTATATTTTGATAGACTTTTTGTTTCACAAATTAATATGGCACTCTAAATATTTTAAATTATTTAATACAGTATTAAAATACTTTAGTGGCTGTGTAATTACCAGCATGCATGTGTAACACAGTTATATTCTATACTCCAGCCACATCCCACAAGCGTTACACTTCTATTAAAATACTGTATAAGTTATCTCTAGCTATTTTTAACATGATGGATGGGTGAATGCGTTACACTTCTATTAAAATACTGTATTTAAGTTATCTCTAGCTATTATTAACATGATGGATGGGTGAATGCCACCTAAGATTGCCGGAAGTTACTTAATTTTGGGAAATAAATAAAGGAATTGTTGATAAATATTAATTTATTAAAATGAATAGAGTTGTCAGTAATAATAAGCTAAATCCCTTACGAGCCTAGTGGCCCATGGAGCCGGTGCTTATCTCCAGTTTCTGTAGTGTTAAGCAGATGAGAGTTTTTGACTCCCACTGGATGAAACACTAATCCGTCGCAGGTTAGCTCCCAGCAGACGCTGTTACTAATTTACCTACCCCAGAAGGTTGGAAAGCTGAGTTAGCTTAGGCGGGAAAGAAGGTCGCACAAATATTCGAATCAAAGCCGAGGATTGAACCATGGACCTTGTGGCTAGAAGGCAGAGATCTTACCAACTGCGCCAACCACGCCCTCCCAGTAATAATTTTATCTTACAAATGCTTGAGGGTAAGACTTTAAAGTTAAAACTAAAAAAAACTTATGTACAACTAACAGTTGAGGTCCTTTGTATTTTATGAGGTGTTCAATAACTTTTTGGTTTACGAGATTAAAGCATCCCACACTCAGCTCCATTGTTTGTTCGCCAAACTTACCCTTTTAGGGTAATTTAAAGGAGAATTGGACCCTAAAATTGACTTTTCATCATTTGAACATTTAGGCATAGTAGAACAACTATGTGAAGATTTTTTTAAGCTGTTAGTCGAGCAGTTCAAAAAAAATTGATGTTTTGTAACGAATTGACAAGATTTGATCAGCGGCTCAATCGGTGATGTCAGCGGTTGTTTATGACGTAGGTTACGATACTAGAATGATTAAAACGAGGAAAAACATGGTCATTGTGCTTCTTTTGGCTGCTATAAAAGAATAACAACTTCGCAAGACATAGATCGCCCAAAAAATATCAAGATCTCGAAGCACGCTGCCATATCTAAGCTCTGAATATCGTAACGTCATACCATACCGCTGACAATCTCATTAGCGACCACGGTATTAAACCTTTTCTAAAGAGTTTTCTTAGTTTCTGTATTTAATTTCTCAATGTAATGTGACTTTAATTAAAAAAAACTTCACAGAGTTAATCTACTATACCAATAGATTCAAACAAAAATAGGTTAGTTTTAGC
>JANCMA020568261.1:0-10044 GCA_024336925.2 Zoanthus solanderi
TGATTCTATTTGCCCTTTGAAATTTTTTCTAGGAGTGGGAAAAATCTTTTTCAATTTTTAATTTTTAGGCTTTTCCTTTTAGGCCTTTCACAGAAAATTTTAAAAGTGAAGTCACTTTCAGTTTAATTAGACACGAAGTTTATTCGAACACGTCCCAAACGTGGATGTGGCTATAAATGCTGTACTTTATTGTACTTTTGTTACTCCCTGATGAAGCCTATATAGAGGCAAAATGCGTTGGAGAATAAAAGAAAGTGACGAAAGTTGGATTTTTATAAAACTCTTGTAGAGTTTTTTCTAAAAATTGAAAAATACTCGGTTTTTTTTCATTTTTTTCCCAGTATTTTGCATTTTTATCACATAAAACGGTATTTCCTATCCATTTATAATATCGCTCAATTTTAGACAATATCTCAAAGTCAAAAATCGAAAATTAATCCAAGATGGCGGCCATCATCGCTTTCTAAGCCTTGGTCACCATGGTAGCAAGATCACTGTCAAGTGATTTGAATTTTAAAAATGAAAGTTCGAAGTCCAATTAACATTCATGCCAAATCTCAAGTCGATTGGTTCACGCATAACGAATAATCTTGGGGAGGGGTCCAAGGAGCATTTAATGAATCTACCATTCAAATGGCAATGTAAAGGGTTTTGAGATTCGGTCCCGTAACTAGTTTCAGCGGACCAGAGACATTCTTTTTATCATGTGAAAACAATTTTTTTGTACCCAAACGATGTATAAAATGTCTAAAATATCGAACACAAAATTTCTAAGCACATAGTTATCTCTCTCCAGCAGAAGAAGTTTGTTTCTGGAAACTGGTTATCATACGCGAATAGCCATAGATACCAGCGTGAGCCAATAGTTCCTTTTATTTTTTAGCGGAATTTTAAAAGATTCAGCTATATGAGACACATATTTTTATTTGACAGTACTCTAAACCAATTTTCTAAACTAAAATGACAGCTATACTCCACAAACCCTCAAAAGACACTCTAGGTTGGTATATTTAATCAGATACAAACTACTGACATTTCGAACGTTAATAATCCTTCGTCAGAACAACACAAAACAGCTGGAAAACATAGGATACAAAATAAACATCTCTAAAAATTAAATTCTCCATTGTAAAATATAGTTAAAATTGGGCTAAAAGTAAAAGTTTGCAATAAAAGAACGACTTGACCATCAGTTGGTGACCTAAACAAAGAACATTGATAATTTGAACGGAAGGTTCTAAACACAGCAAAACAATGGAAACTACGAAAATTCAAAGAAGCAATTTATATAGCAAAAGTTTGAACAAACAAATCAAATCTTTTGAACTTCGTTTGTTCCCCAGAGGAATAACATAATAGCTTTTGTTGGAGCATGTATTTAAATGTATCTTTTATATCCGTTTTTCTGAACTTTATGATGGCCCAGTCGACAAAAAATATATATCCGTTTTATAACAAACAGGTTTAGTTTTAGCCCCATTTTTACTATAAAATAAACATCTTAATTCAACCAATGTTCGTTCAGGAGATGAAAACTAAATGAGTTACCAAACAAAGAACAAAACAAATAACAAAAAGATCAGCAAACAGCATCTGGTTTACGAAATTAAACGTGGTTCATGTTATTCAAGCTATGATGGCCATGCACTCACGACACCTACACAAACTCTGTGCATGCGAAGTGAACAACCCCCGCCATCGAGTATTGGCTGCTTAATAAGCGCTTCCAAAACAAGTATGGTTTTATGCTTAGACCTTAAGCGGACACTTAAACATCTTGAGATTACGATTTATGTAACTGTTCTAAGAGTATTTACAAATTCTTATATTAGAGGAAAATCGCAAAGCGATTCAATCTAAACTATCTGTTGTTATACTTAAAATATGTAATCTTACTTATATCTTTACACTTTTTCCGCTTAACTACTCAAATCCAAACGTGGTTCTGTAAGGAGAGCTCATGAAGCACACCTTATTCAAAAAGCTAAAACCGTTGAACCTTTAGGTATAAACAGATGTAATGAACAGTAAGCTAATTAAAATTTGTTTTCCTTATTTTTTATCTAAGCTTTACTTGTCTTTCGTAATACTATCTTCAATATTTGTAATTTCCGTCCTTTATTTTCTTATATATTGTCCTATTAAAGCTGATGACGACTGGTAATAGCCAGTCGAAATATTGTAAATACGACCCAACATTTATTATTCACGTTGGAAGGTCAGTCAGTGTGTAAGTCGTTTAGACAAAAATATTTGAACTTTCCTCGCATTTGCTTTTCAGTTCAGATTTCTTGTTGCTGAAAAACTGTCCTGATTAATAAAAACTTGTGTTTTTATTTTAGTCTGCTTCAGTTTGTCAATACAATAAAAAGAACTTTACATGTTGGCTCGAAGATATGAATTTTATTTTCTCGTGTTAAAAAAAAACATTTTACTCACTCGTTGCGCTCGCTCGTATTTTATTGTTTTCACCACTCGAAAATAGATTTCATATCTTCGCGCCACCGTGGTGGTTTTACAAGAACAAGCAAAACCCTGAAAAGATACATATTGAAATATCAATGTATCTCCTATGCTTATGGAGAAGACAAAACTAGCAATAACCTTTGGACTTGATTTACATTTAAGGCAAATTGAGAACTGAAACTGACAGTTAAAATCTCAGTCTGAATTGTTCATTAACACGGTTTCGGGAAAGTTTTGCCAATCAGTCATCCCCAAGGCTAAAAATCGATGTATAAATCATTGCAATCTTTTTATTGACTCGCTGACAAAAAAAGAACGTTAAACTTATTTCGAATACGCCTTATTTTTTAGTTTTTTATAGCAAATTTTAAAAGTTCAAAAAGTAAAGTGGTTCGAGTTTTATCAAAAGCTTTATCAGATTCCCTAATTTTGATATTTTCATAAAACATTAAAAAAAATTTTTAATGTTCAAATGCATAGCCTGTAGTCATTAAAGTACTGTTGATGAACCCACCCACTGCAAAGTATTAGTGTCAGAAAACAAAAGAACCTCTGTCATTAACGAGAAAAAGCTCCAGTGTCGCCCAGCGGGAGTCGAACCCACGCCCTCTGCATGTGATAGATATCCACGTTGTTATAATCAACAGAGAGAGACTGGTTACCATATAAAATAGAAGATATCCACGTTGCTCTAATCAGCACAGAGAGGTTGGTTGAAGGTGTTTAGCAAATAAAGTATAAGCCGTTGATTACTGACACGCCATTCAAGTAAAAAATAAACAGAATCTCCACTAAAATAATGACTAATCAAAATGACATAGCGGGAGTAACTTTGCCATTATCAAACCGTTGAGACCGCTTTGAAAGTAAACTGGTGACAGAATAGTCAGTAGTGTCAGGCGTCTTCTCGGCCCAACCCCGTATCAAACTGATCGAGTTCGTCTGCTTTATAAATGGTCAACTAATACAGAATGGACGTTATTCTGAAGAACATCACATCTTGAAAACTTAATACTTATATCAATCAAGATTAAATATAGGATATTTTAACCTTGACTCCGTAGTTTTTTATTCAGTTTAACTCTGATGATGATCCTATATGATCGAAAACATTTAGTTTAGTTTTTTTTTATTGAAAAAATTTTTACCCATAGTTAATTTTAAGAATAAATACAGGAAGTTTATATTTATAGGATGTTTTATATTTCGGTTTTATTCAAACCCAATCTCAATACGACATGATTAATTATCTTACAAGTGCAACGCTTTATAACAAGAAGGACAAATAGGTCATTCATTTAGCAAGTTTTTTTGATGACTTGATCCCACTGTTCAACTCAAGCAAACCTACACAACTTTAGAAACGTACTGATGTTACAAAGTAGCATTCAATTATTTAAAATGAGACATTTTAAAACAGTTATGATTTTTTAAAAAAAAGCAAACGTTTTCGCTGAATATCAGCATCTTCAGGTTTGGCTGGCTTGCTGAGTTATTTTAAATTCATATTCCTAAATCGAAGTTAAGAGTTTCAAGGAAACAGGTGTGCATTTTCACACAATCCTGAGAGACCATGTTGGCGTTCCAAACAAAACAAATAATCAAAATTATTTTGTTACACCAACATGGCTGCTATGACGTCAGGTGAAAACCGGCAATTCAGATTCGATCAATCTAGGCTACTACTCCATATTGTACTTCAATTTCCACCTTCTTCGCCAATACACAAACAGCAATTCGTTCCTCCAAAACCGAACGAGTTGCTCAATGCAATCATTCTATCGGGTGTTGTAAGCTTCTGTGGTTGGCCTGCAACATAGTTGAGATCAAACTCATCTTCGGAGTCAAAGCCGTCCAAATTCAGAGTTGGAGGAGCCATTCCCTGTCAAAAGTTAGTTTCTTATTATCACCATAGCAAATTTTATTAATACTTTTTAACATCATGAATTTTAAAAGTACTAATAAATATTACTGTTATCATTGTTGTCATTACAATTAGTTCACAATAATTTTTGTTTCAACCATGTATTCATTCGACCATGTGTCATGGTTCTGACGTCAAAAGGACATTTCTTTATGAAGAGTACAAGTTGATCAAAAGTAGCTACCAGACTTCATGTATTTACAGAACTTCATTATCCTTTTAAACCTGTAAAAAATAATCAACATTGAAGGATTTTTTACCTTGCTTACTGCTAGCGTTGTGAAGACAGCTTCGACTGCACCTGCTGCTCCAAGGAGATGTCCAGTTGCGCCTAAAAACAGTGAAACGTCATTTTATAGAACAAACAGTTTAAGTTGAAAGACTTCTATTTAACATTCAAAACAACTGAGATATAAGTAGCATCAATCCTAACTACCGCTGGATAAAATGATTGCAGAAACGAGAGCACCTTGTTTTGAAGTTGCATACTAAAGAACCAAAAGAGAATTTTAAAAATTACTTCTTCTTACACGCCAGTAAATAAATAAAAGGTCGGCGAACAGTAAAAGTTAAGTTTTGCAGCAATGTAAGAAAAACTGCTAAAAATCGTAAGTTTTTACAAAGACATTAATCGATAATTCAGTAATTTATACCCGGAGCAAGAATTATGGGTAGAAACAACTCAGATTTTAACCCGTTTGAATCAGACAATTTATCCATCTTGCAATTGTATTCCATGTCTTCTTCGGTTTTGACAAAATCAGTGATCAAAATACAAATCACATCACTTGAATAAAAGTTTGAACATGACGGAATCTGCATTTCCAAAGCCTCACAAAAGTTCTAAAGATACTAAAGATGTAGGAAGCTTTAAATTACCTCGAAGTTATAACAAAAGCGTCTACAATAGTCGTCGATAAAAATACTTGCAGTTTATGTTGATCCTACTCAGCCAAACGTTGCTTTTTCAGATGTATATAAACATGGCATTTGTTTTAATTATATTCAAGTTTGTTTGTAACGATTTCAGTACTTTTGAGATTTAGAATTTGAAACAGGCCTAAGTGCAGGTTAAGTTTGTTTGCTCTAAATTTCATCAAATAGAACAACGGGCTACCGCAAACCAGTGAGGCCAATGAATGGCAATAGCTGAGCACTTTCACTGCAGGTTCAAAATTGCCAGTGAAATCCGAAAATCTACTTTTGATATGGTGTATGGCAACCGCTGGGCGCATGTATCGTGTGAACCGAAATGCATCGTCAGTGAAATCCGAAGATGTCGATTTGTCAAGAATAGTTGGTTGCTCGCTACCACCCACAGCAACAAGGAATGAACCATGAAGTAGTTTGCCACGAGTGTAAATCACCTAGGCCAACATCAAACCGGTGCGCAAGAAAACAGTCATTTTGGAACACAAGTTATTTTAAACAAAGGACACAGAATTTTGCGATTGTAAGTGAACAGAGAATCAAAACTAGGTCTGTGATTGGTTTAAACAAAGCCCTGGAGTATGTTTTATCTTTCTTTTAATTGGTTCATTCCAGTGTCCTCTACATGAAGAATAAAACAAATTTTGTGATTGGTTTAAACAAAGCCCTGGAGTATGTTTTATCTTTCTTTTGAATGGTTCTTCCCCTGTGTCTTCCACACACTGATCTACAAAACGTCGAACTCTTTCTATTCTGCCACCCCGCTTTTGCTCTGATTGATATATAGGAGCATGATTGTTACCTTTGGTTGACGAAACTTTGAGTTGTTCCTTGTGTCGGGCAAAGAGAGTTCGAATAGCTTTGTTCTCAATTGCATCACCTAAACGGTAATTATAAGTGAGCAACAAAACAAATTCTTTCAGTAAATAGGAATCAATTCCAAAAATCCACAATCAAGTAAATGGAACATAAAATCCATATTGCTGCAAGCCATTTTACAATTAATTTTGTACCAGCATTTAGTGACGGGAATTAGAATGCTGACAAGGAATCTGCAGTTCAGAAGCATGGCCAGTAGACAGAAAGACAAAAAGAAATCAGTACAAACATTTCTATTAAAAAAGTTCTATTCTGAATAGAAAAGTTAATAAAAATATCTTGTACATTGAAACGGGAGTATATTTAAAAGTTCATGATTTTAAAGACCTCGACCACTTCAAGAATTTTCTGGGCTACCCTAGTCCATAATATTCAAGGACCGTCAGGAGAGTGTGTTGAACGCTGATAAAATTAAAGTCCCTACATCGCTTATTTTTTTATCATTTAGATGAAAAGTAGAACCTTTTAGTAAAACTAAATTTCAAAAATTAAGCAGTTTTTCGCGGTTCCTGTTACGTTTTTTGAGTTTATAAACGTGTAAATAAGACAGTTTTGGGACAGCTGTCGTTTTTGACCGAGCATTCATTCTATTATGAAGTCCTGGTGTGATGACGTAGAAGAAGGTACTTGTGCAGCTTCCGGTTGAACACAACAGTTTCTTCGTTTACCGTTTAGAGCAAAACAGAGAAATTCAGTTTTAAGTACTTTGTCACGTTTTTCCTTGCAAAACACTAATGATAGCGAAGGACGTCTTATTGCTGCTACGTCACAGGTACCAGTTCCCAGTCGCTCGGTCAAAACTTAAATTCCTAACTTTTTTGATAAAAAAGCATACTTTGATGCGGAAACTTTCTTTGGTTCATAAATGACAATACTTTTAGTCTAAAAGATAAAAAAAAAGCGATATAGGGACTTTAAAAAAATCAAGGAAACTATCCCAAAACTTTAGCCACCGCTTACTACAATTCGCTCCATTTCACTTTTCGTTTTGGGTTTTAACGAACCATATTCCGCAAATGAATCTACCCTTTTGATAGAAAAGTCTACAAGGTATAAAGTGAAGAAAATATAAATTTGAAAAAGAATTTACAAACTCGCAACAATGAAAAGACTATTTCTTCTGTAGCTCAATCAATCTTCGATCTCTTGCTTTTCATCTTTCATGGACCACAAAAAATAAAGATATAGACACACTGATTAATTACTGGTTATCAGGAAACAATATTCAATATTCTACTTACGAAAAGAAGAAGAGTAAAATGTGTTTATAACTTGCTTACCAAGTGGGGTGGAAGTGGCATGCGCATTGATGTATGCTATTGCTGATGGTTGCAGTCCGGCATTTCGTAATGCAGATTTCATTGCAAGAAATGCCCCGTTCCCATCTTCTCGGGGAGCCGTAATGTGATACGCATCACCTATTAACAATTTGTTGTTGGAAGCTCCAATTTCTTAACAATTATTAAGCAACAAAAACCGAGAGTATATGGCCATTATTGGAAAACTCATTAATAATCAAGGTTAGGCAAAAATGAAAAGCAACTTTCTACACTTTATTAAAAAATACCTTTGCTATTTTAGTAGTTTTCAGACTCCAACTGTAAATATTTTTAAACCACTTTTCATACTCATTTTTAGCCAGAAAGCGTAGAGTGTAAAGCGTATTCTTATTTCGAAAACAATATGTTAAATAAATGAAAAGCAATACAATAAAATCATTCTTTGAATTAAAAGTGTCCATGTTGGAGTGAAGAAATATTCCATTACTAGCAAACATGTGAGTATTTTTTCCTTAGAAATTCAAAACCACAACAACAAAGGCTTTTCCATACAACTCTCCAGGAAACTTTTAGTTATCCAGACTCATTCCATAACAGACTTCGCGTAAAACGTTGTGTTCCTTTGTTCTTATGGAAGGTTGAGCCAACCGCCGACAGAAAAAAACAAGAAATTACTGCTGACCTCATAAAACAAATTCACGTTGTTACTTCTTGTATGATCTGCCAATGGTCACGGCCTTACTCATCTTGCTGCATCCCGACAAATCCCACTACCTCCTTGCTCATCCTACTACGCCCTTGACGTACAAGTACTAGGATGGGTAAGAGCGCAGTAGGATGGGTAAGAGCGCAGTAGGATGGGTAAGAGCGCAGTAGGATAAGTAAGAGCGCAGTAGGATGGGTAAGGACGTAGTATGATGGGTAAGGACGTAGTATGATGGGTAAGGATGTAGTATGATGGGTAAGGATGTAGTATGATGGGTAAGGACATACTAGGATGGGTAAGGACGTACTAGGATGAGTAAGGACATACTAGGATGGGTAAGGACGTGGTAGGATGGGTAAGGACGTGGTAGGATGGGTAAGGACGTACTAGGATGGGTAAGGACGTGGTAGGATGGGTAAGAGCGCAGTAGGATGGGTAAGAGCGCAGTAGGATGGGTAAGGACGTAGTAGGATGGGTAAGGACGTACTAGGATGGGTAAGGACGTAGTAGGATGGGTAAGGACGTACTAGGATGGGTAAGGACGTACTAGGATGGGTAAGGACGTACTAGGATGGGTAAGGACGTACTAGGATGGTTAAGGACGTACTAGGATGGGTAAGGACGTAGTAGGATGGGTAAGGATGTACTAGGATGGGTAAGGACGTACTAGGATGGGTAAGGACGTACTAGGATGAGTAAGGACGTAGTAGCATGAGTGAGGAGGTACTAGGATGGGTAAGGACGTACTAGGATGGCTAAGGACGTACTAGGATGGTTATGGACGTTCTAGGATGGGTAAGGACGATGAGTAAGGACGTAGTAGGATAAGTAAGTTCGTATTACAGTGGGTAAGGTCGTAGTAGAATGAGTAAGGACGATGAGTAAGGACGTTGTAGGATAGGTAAGTTCGTAGGAGGATGGGTGAGGACGTACTATCGTGAGTAAGGAAGTAAACTTGGATAACCATATCCCTTGTAAAGAGAGGGTAGTTTTCTTTAATCTTTTAAATACCCTAAGTAACTAGGGGTTAATTTTCTACCTTTCCTAGAGTAGATATCCATTTCCTTTGTAACGAGGGGATAGTTATCATTCCTTTCAGAAATGATATCCATGATTTTTGTAAAGAAGCGCTAATCTTAATTTCTTCTGAAATGGATATTTTAACTTTTTGTAGGGGAGGGATAGTATTTATCCATCCTGGTGTGGATATCAATGCTTGCTATGTAAAAGGGGAATTTTCATTTGTTCCTAAATGAATATACAAATGATTCTATGTTTCTTTAAAGACTTACTAACCTTTAACAATGCTAGTGGTAGGGAATTCTCGCTGGATGGACCTAGATCGCGGGCGCGAAGACTCCATATTTTGGTTCCTATCGGTCGACATTTTTTGTTTTCTTTTTATCCAATCGTAACCAAAACTGTTATATCTTCGGAAATTGCCACCTATGTAATCATGGAAACGTTTATTATTAAGCAACGACTTGCCTGCATATTAGGTTAAGTCGTAAAGAAACGAGAAATATGTCAACCATCTTGAAGATTATTTATATTTAGCAAATGAATATCGTAATGGAGATTTGAATCATTTGATTTGTTGAAAAATCGATGAGCTATTTTTTCACTTTAAATTTATTAATAATAATATGAATAACTTATCCAGATTAATGACTTCCGACTCTAGTTAAATACTCTTGAAATTGCATATTTAATTCGTTTTTTATAACATTGGCGCCAAGATGTTGCCAAAAGTCGAACTCTTTTATGGCTTGTTTTTGCCTGTATAGAGTGGTAAAGTGTGACGTCACAAAAATTAAAATTTGTGAACTGATGAGATTTGTTGAGATCATCAGAGAGAT
>JANCMA020568365.1:0-10042 GCA_024336925.2 Zoanthus solanderi
TGTCATTTGCTGTTGATGGCCTTTGGATAAAGGCCGAAATATACAAGTTTAAAAATGATTAATCTTCTCGTTATTTTGTTTATATTGATACATAGTTATCTCTCATTAAATGAGTTTTCGTAGCCCAACGGTACAGCATCTGGCTGCTCTCCAGAGGGTCATGGGTTCGATTCCTTTCTGCAGCAAAGATCTTGTATCAGCTTCAGCTCTTCAGATCATTTGGTCCCAAATATCGTCGAACTAAATATGAAAAATTTTAAGATAAAATAATTACGGTTAAATGATTCCAAACTAAACACTCTAAAGGAAACGGGAGAGGAGTTGCAGACTTGAACATCTCCACCATCAGCAAATACTATACACTTGATGTATGGTCCCGAGGGAAACAGGTTTCTTTAATGTATGGTCCCGAGGGAAACAGTGTTGTTTAATGTATGGTCCCGAGGGGAACAGTGTTGTTTAATGTATGGTCCCGAGGGGAACAGTGTTGTTTAATGTATGGTCCCGAGGGGAACAGGTTTGTTTAATGTATGGTCCCGAGGGAAACAGGTTTGTTTAATGTATGGTCCCAAGGGAAACAGTGTTGTTTAATGTATGGTCCCAAGGGAAACAGGTTTGTTTAATCTATGGTCCCGAGGGAAACAGTGTTGTTTAATGTATGGTCCCAAGGGAAACAGGTTTGTTTAATGTATGGTCCCGAGGGAAACAGTGTTGTTTAATGTATGGTCCCGAGGGGAACAGTTTTTGTTTTCCGAGTCCTGATGTTTCCCGAGACGAAGTTAAGGGAACCATCAGGACTCGAGAAAAAAACAAAACTATTTTCCCGAGAGACCATACATCAAGTGCTTTGTTGAATATTTAGACCTTCCATTAAACAATCACATTGCAAAGCAAAACAAACAATTAAAGACGGAACAACTTCAATCAACGCTGGTTGAAACTGAAAACCGGCAGTGTTACTTTGTCCGCCCCTGTCAATCAAGCAGACGTAAGCACATGCAGTTTTAATTTAGCCATGCATTGATCACGTGCTGTTGTGATTAGCGCGCGGCCAACAATTGAGTATTTGTATCGGTCGGGATACATTTGAATTTGATCAGGGGCAAATGACCAAAAATCAACCAATCGCAATGCTCGTTTTGTTGAGTGAAAGTCTCGGTATAAAATTATAACAAAGTCTTTTGTTTTGCATTTGGCAGGTTTTGTATAAGATGGCAAACACGGAGTCATGCAAAAGAGATTTCGCGTCGGAATGTGCTAAAAAGTAGGTGGAGATGAATCGTTATGATTTGAAGTCGTTAAATACATTAAACATATGCTGAGCACGTTCTAATATTTATACTTTGTGCTTCATTTGTGCGTATTAGTAATACTAACAACAGCATCATTTTTATTTATCGAAACACAAACACAACTCTCTAGAAACTGAGTTGCATGTGCCCGGATATCAGGGCTATAAACTCGTTTACTTTTTATGGCGTCTTCTCCTTAGCAAAGATTTACTTATTTTGACTCTTGGTAGTGCTTAGTCTTAATTGTTAGAGTAACTGTAATATTAACAGTAATTCTAACAGTAATAGTAACAATTATGGTAACAGTGATTGTAATAGTAATGTTAATAGTAATGGTAACAGTAATTGTAACCGTAATGGTAACAGTAATGGTAATGGTATTGCTAACAGTAATAGTAATAATGCTAACAGTAATTGTAATACTAATGGTAACACTAATGGTAATAGTAATAGTAATGGTAACAGCAATGGTAACCGTAATGGTAACTAATGATAACAGTAATGGTAACAGTAATGGTAACCGTAATGGTAACCGTAATGGTACTGGTATTGCTAACAGTAATAGTAATAATGCTAACAGTAATTGTAATACTAATGGTAACAGTAATGGTAATGGTAATGGTATTGCTAACAGTAATAGTAATAATGCTAACAGTAATTGTAATACTAATGGTAACAGTAATGGTAATAGTAATAGTAATGGTAACAGTAATGGTAACCGTAATGGTAACCGTAATGGTAACCGTAATGGTAACAGTTACTGTAACTGTTACCATTCATTTTTTCTGTTACCATTACTGTTACTAGTAATGTTATTTGTAACCGTTTTGTTTGTTTTTCTACAGCTTTTACCTTTACTGCTACTGTTGTTGCCATTTCTGTTTCTGTTATTATTATTACCGATACATCAGTGTTTAATGTGTTCTTAGTAAACTACAGTTGGTAAATAAATGATTAAGTAAATTGTAAATTATAATTATATTCTGAAAAATATCTTCTAAACTGCCAAATGTAGTTTAATTTAAAAATATATTGAAAGATTTTGAAATCCTTGACGCAAAATATGTTTCTCAAGTGAGTTATTTGTGGAAGAATTTGACGTCTTGTTTTCCTTTTATTTAGATTTGCAGAGCATATGCAACAGGTCCATGGAAGCCATTTGTAACTAAAGTGAGTGCTAGAAAAGCATTTAAGCAATCATCAAGAGAAGGAAGTTCAAGGTGAAACACTTTGTATTAAATGTGTGAAGCTTCAGTGAGGAAGTCTTCCGGTGTCCAAGCTTTGTCCAAGAACAACAATCAGATGACTCTGGTAAATCGTTGGCAATTTGCCTTGGCTCTTTAAACAAATAATTCAATGGATTTATGATACCTGGAGGGGCAACTTAAAATATCGGGAAAAGAGTTTCTATGGAAATTAATACGAATACAGTTAGAGAGTATGCATTAGTTAAGAAATAAAATATGTTTTCCGTGCCTTCATAGCCTGGTGAAAACCAAGGGGAACGTTTAGGAGAATTCGAGAGGTGCCTTAAAATTATTATTAACAGAAGTCCGTCCCATTCTGCCCTGTCCATCCCAATCTGCCAGCTGCTCTTATTAAGATACTTTTCCCGAGAAAAGTATCTTTAGTTAATACTTTCTTAAGATCTTATTAAGCTCTTATTAAGATACTTTTCCTGAGAAAGTATTCTTAATAACTAATTAAATAAAAATCAATGTTTTATAAATCTAATATTTTCATAATATTATTGAATGTATGTTTACTTATAAACTTGAGCTTCATAAAAAGATTTGCAAGTTTCATTATTGTAAACTAAGGTTATTTTTATTAAAATATTATTTTTATAAGCAGATATTGTTAGTACTTTATATTCTGTACCTGACAGACAGGCAAACATCAAACATGTGTACTGAAACAGAATAGACCTTGAATTATATTCTAAAAAATCAAAAATTATCTATTAACTAAAAAAAGCACCTTAATTAAAAAAAAAATTATATTAAATTAATATAATATATCAAAGGCATGTATTAGGAAAAATAATTATAATAAGTCAAATAATTTTCATTAATAAAACCAAAATTTCCTTTTTATCACAATTAATATATAATTTATATGGAATCTATCTCAGTCTGTTGTTAGTGTGGCCCCATCAGAATCATTTTTTCTTTCTATACTTTTAACATTAAAAGAATAAAAAAGAAACGCTTGAATGGCTAGTCATGTGTAGCACACAATGCTTTTTGAGCTCTGTGATTTTGAGAAGGAGGGGACGGCCGAGGAAGACCTGGAAAAATCAAGTGGAGGATGATATCAGGAAGATTGGTTTGAAGAACAAGGATGCCGTTAATCAATCAAAGTGGAGAAAGGGTGTGAAGATGGTCATGTCGGGAATGGGGTGAATCCAGACATCCTCGTCAACAGGGACAAAACCGGATCAAAACTGGTCTACTACTACAACTACTGCTACTCTCAAAACTATCATTTTCATCAATTATTTCATCATTATCATCCTCACTCTCATTATAATAAATTTACCATAGATTATCAACAATATCTTCACCACACTTATAAATCTGACATAATTATATAGGAATATACATGTCAAGAGCTCTGATAGCTATCTAATTAAAATGAAAAATATACAATTATTATATATTCAAGAGTTTCTTTCAAAATGACCATTTGCAATATTTGATGCTGATAAAAGTTTTGATAGCATACTTAGGAGAGCTGGAAATGGAAGGTAGAAGGCCAGTAGGTAGGCCAAAGAAAACCTGGAGTAAGGAAGTGGAAGAAGACTTGAGGAAGTTAAACATCACAGAAGATATGGCAGAGGATAGGAAACAGTGGAGGCAATTCATATCACGTCCAACCCCAGGAGTGGGAAACTAGGAATGTTAGACAAAGATAATGAAAAGTTTTGATGGAAATTGGAATGGAGCTTTAAGAAAATATTTGAATACTAACCTGATGTTCATGAAAATTTGAATTAACGTCTGCACCGTGAGCTAGCAACAACTCACACATGTCAATGTTACCTTTGTATGCAGCTTGCATCAGGGGGGTCATGCCATGCTGAACACAAAATGATAAATAAGTAAAATCTGAGCTAAGGAATAATATAGCCACAAAGTTTTTTTTTAAAGGAATCATTATGCAATATCTAAATTTCTATTATTTTGTAATTCTAACACTAATAACTAAAAATGAAGTCAGGTTTGTACAGTGTGTACAAAGTTAACAGTTGAAAGTCTTCTGGTAATTAGTGGCTCTCATACATTTAGATTATTATTAAGAATACTTTCAGTAGAACAGGCAGACCACACACTATCTGGATCATTACCTTACTCTGTAAGAAATGTTTAGCTTTAAGCACCCTGGCATAACTGGGTCAAGAAACTGGGCCTTTGGTTTTAAAGCTTTATCTGAGAAGAAACAAATATCTAACTATTCGCAGATGTGAGTCAGAGTAAACATAGCACCTTGTTCTCAATTGTTATAAACTTCTGATTTTAGGTCCTGCTGAGTATCAAACCAAAGTGTCCTGCACAGTAGACTGGCACCTGATGACCAAAGCTAACCATGCAGGCGGTATTGGCTTATACAAACCTCATTCAGTTAGCTTCAGAGCAAAATAGCATTTCAGTTCCCCGTTGTACTTCAGTTTCAATAAGCCTGTATATGCAAACTAATAAAACTAGTAAATTTACTTTATTTCTTGACTGGATGATCTTAAAGATTACTATAGCCCATGAGCTATGAATGCCACATCATTCTCATGCTTGGGCCATATATGACCCATATCAATTGTTTGATAAGGGTAGCCAATTATTTTTGATTTTTCGTATAAAAAAATTATTACACTCAATGGCTATACAATTTCTATTCTGTTGTTACTTAGGTCAATTACAGTAGCTTCTTTTTTGAGTAACTACCTGTGTTTGTCAATTTAAACTACTGGAAATAATTTTATATCACTGTCTTAAAGTTTGCAGTTCATTGTTTATGTTTTAAACATTATGTCATAATTTATTTTTAGTTCTCAATCTTCGTATGTTAGTTTTAAGAACTTCTTATGAGATAGAATAATAAATTTCAGATTAGTTTTGTATTAGTTTTTATTTAGAAATGGCTTTTAATAATATGTAGTAATCAAATCTTTGTCACTGGTTAATAATTATGGTCACATACAAAAATGTAACATTGTTTATTGTATAAGTGAAGCCATACAAGAGATCAGACTGCATTTGCTAATTAAATGGCTCTCATTGTTATTATAAAGGAAATGGATTATACTGTCACAACAGAATAAAAACACTGGTTTTACTACCAATGACTTACATCTGTCTCTTATAATTTTAAGCTTTAAAATATTTCTTAATAAAAAACTTACCAATTTTTTTGGGGATAATTTCCGTACTGGGGTGTACTTATTTATGCATGCAGTTTCATCGCGTATTTTACTATAGAAGTTAGGGTCTGGGTAAGGTTTAGTTTGTATAACTTAACAATAGTACACCCCAATACGGAAATTTTACCGAGTTGGCTTAGGTGGAAAAGTAGTTGCACAAATATTCAAATCTCAGCAAAGCCAGGGATTGAACTGGGGACCTTGTGGTCACTAGGCAAAGATCGTACCAACTGCGCCAACCATACCCACCTTGATGGGTACCTTCAGGCTAACGCCCCACAAACAGTATTTGATCAAGTAAGCACTCACTCACAGTTCAAACAAACTCTTGTGCAAGCATCTTTCCATCAATCGGTGTTAAACCTAAAAACTTATCTATTAAGGTTTTCTAGAAACACTGACGCAGAATCACATTTTACGACATTCATTGTTTTCGAAAGAAACATTAAATAAATATTATTTTGCTGTGAAACCTTTTTTGTAATTGCTTTAAGTCAGATTAAATGTTTTTCTGATAACAATTAACTATTTTGTGTCAAAAATTATGTTTAATTATTTGAAAGGTAGGTTGTCACACAGCTTTTGTGAATTAGCTTTTGCAGTCACAAACTTGTGTGATCTGCTGATTTCTGCTTTTGGTTGGGCATTTGAAACAATAGCTTTGCTTTGCTATTAGTATTTATTAAGTAAAAAAATAGAATGAAAAAATGAAATTGCACATTTAAAAATGTCTTAATTTACAACATGACAAAATAAGAATCAATTCTGTATTCTTTATCATCATCATCATCATCATTTTCGATAACATAGTATGTATTTTCCCATCTAGGATGGGGTTGGACAGACAATGACTGCTTTCTACATCCGTCAATCCTGTGTCACATGCTCCTCCACTCCCAAAACGTAATATCCTCCATCAAATAGATATCTAAACAGACATACAGTAACTAGAATGCTGCTGAAAAAAATAGAAAAACAGTTACTGTTCATCAGCAGGATGCCTAATCATCATCAATCCAGTTTTGATCCGGTTTTATCCCCGTAAACGAGGGTGGCTGGATTTACCCCACTCTGCCAGCAATCTCTCCCACTCCCACTCTCCATCTTGCTTGATTGTGTGCAGTTCTACAATTGGTTTCGGCTCCATTAAATCATTAAACACTCACTCCACTTTTTCCTACAGTACACCTTCTTGCTGGCCGTTGCTCCCAACTCTCACCTCCCTTACCTCACCCAACACACCCCCCCTGCCCTTTTCACATGTCCGAACCATCTCAGTCTTCTCTACCTAAAGCTAACAGAAAGCACCCCTCCCTTACTGTGACCAGATTTTTCTACTTTGGAGGATGGATGTTACTTGGTTAATGCTTGACTATCTACAACTCCCCCTCCCCCCAGCCCCTCCATCTTAACATTGACAAAAATTATATTAGAGCATCCTACCTTCCATTAGAAGATATTTTCCCAGCTTTGCCGTTTTCCTCTTGTCCAGTCTTTTTATTATTTGAGTCAAAATCTAGTTTCTTGATCAAGGAACCTTGACTTAATGTGTCCTTGTGTGAGAAGTATCCACCAGTATGACCAAGATTAAAGGAATTAATTGAACTATGTCTGATACTGTTAAGATGCTCTGATTCATTGCTGTGATTTGTAAAATTACAAGCAAGATTACTTCCTGTTTTCCCCTCTACAATGGACTCTGAACTTTGTATGTGTTTTTGGTCGTCACTGCAGTTTTCACCTAGACTTTTAGGCCTTATAGTTACTGGTAGCTCAGATTTATGGAAGTGATTTTTGTCCTTGATATCACTAACTAAACTGCTTGTAGACCTGAAGTCTTCCAAATTTGTTGATGCATAAAAGCCTTTGACATTATCACTAATATTAACAAGACCGCTTTCTATTATGACATCTTCATTTGAACAACTGCAGTCATTAAAAGCTAAATCATTAACAGGCCTGACATCTTCCAAATGTGCTGATACAATACTTTGGTTATCACTGCTATGATTAAAACTTTTATCATCACTCATTGATCTGATATCTGCTGCACTGGAGTGATTAATACTATCATAATCATCATCATCATCATCATCATTACTGTCATCTCCCCTATGAAAGCTTGATCTGTTCTCCTTTACTTCAAGATCAAGGTCTTCAAACAAAGAAGATTCGTATGTTTCTGCTATTTCCTTTGATAGCTGTGCACATAAAAACAGTAAAAGATGTTTAGATTATACGGAAACAATTTTCAATTAAGTTGCTTATTTAAGCGGTAAAATTTCCGTATTGGGGTGTACTATTGTTTAATCACGAAAACTAGCTCTTTCCCAGACCCTAACCTCTACAGTAATACACACGATGAAACTGCATGCATAAATAAGTACACCCCAGTACGGAAATTATCCCAAATAATAAACTACAGACCTTGCTTACAATGTTGCTGTAAGTGTCTTCAAACCAACCCAACTGCAAGCCAAGAAGAAGAAATAGGTCCCTCGTGGAGTGTTTATGAGGGTCAAGTTTCGGAATTCGACTTGATTCGTTTTCTGATGCCATGTACACAACGATACTAAAAGTAAACCTACTGCTATGAAACGATTCCGATCTCAAATCATAGTGTCCTCATATCTAAGAACTCAACTTGAAAACACATATCAAACAATCCTTTTCAGTTTATCAGTTTGATTCTGGCGCTCAAGCGAGTGTCATGGTTGGCTGACGAACCAATAGTGGATCAGAATTTTTAATGCCTGGTTGCTAAGCCAAATTCAAGATGGCGGAATGAGCAAAGAGTAAGAAAGTTCTAGTGTCACTATCAGTTTTCTAAAATAAATGTCGTTCTTTTGCATAGATCTAAAGGACGTTTAAACCTCTAAAACATCATGGCATCAAGATTTTGCAAATACTCCGAAAAGGTTACATCAATATTTTTTGGCATCAGTCAAAGAACTGTGAGCAGTGTTAGGATTTCTCCACTGTCATCGCCTTGTTTTACAACAATGTCGAAAGTCCACGCATCCAGATCTGAAAGTCTTCCGTCGAGGTATTTGCCGGGTGTGTTTTATGCAGAAATTCTTACAAGAAAATTATCTTTTCACGAATCAATGAAGAATCTTTCCAAAAGTCAGTTTAACTTAACGGCTCTGACTATCTCCCAAACCAGAACATTCAATACCGAAATAACTAACTCATTCCCAAAAAGTGTGCAGCCATATTTGCGACTTATAAGGTTTGATAAACCAATAGGAAGCTGGCTGTTGTATCTTCCCTGTACTTGGAGTATTGCCATGGCAACAACACCGGGATCTTTTCCGGACTTGCATATGCTTGGCTTATTTGGTGTTGGATCTATTGTTATGCGTGGAGCTGGGTGCACAATTAATGACATGTGGGACACAGACATTGATAAAAAGGTCAGCTATTTGTTGTTATGGGAAATCTTCATGGTAGTCTACAAATGTTGACCATCCATACCCACCTTAAAAAACAGCCAGCTTTTGTTTTTGTTTCTAATTTTCAAAAGAGAAACTTCATTAAACTCTTGATTGGAAAAGCACAAATTTTTATTGTGATAGTGTAGTCCTTGTGAGATATCAAGTTTAGGTACCAAATGTATGCTTGTAGCTAGTTTGAAGCCACTAAAAGTCGTAGTTAGCATTATCCCTTAAATCTACCTTGAAAAATAATGAGTTTGAATTTAGCATTCTTGAAAGATTTTATTTGTCATTTTTAGAACTCAACAGCATGAAATAGCTAAAAAGAACAGGCCCAGGTTTCCACTGAAGATCTCATAAGTTAAAGTGAAATGCTTGTGGGATATAGTTTAAATGATTATCACAAGTATAGATAGCACATATATGCTAGTAACTAACTTGAAGCCATTAAAAATGGCACTAAAGCCTCATTAGTAGCAGACATTACCCCTTGATTCTGCCATAAAAAAAGTGGGCATGAATATTAGCAGCCAAGAATTCTCTCAGTAATACAAACAGATCAAGCAATGTTGGGACTGCTACCGGCCTCTTTTTGTGATAGATGTCCCCCGATAGAGGGTTGAGGGACTGGGGTCGAGGGACTGGGCCTATGATTTTATGTCCTCAAATGAGAAATGGTGAATGCCTAAGATCTAGATATTAGAGCTAAAGCAACAACTTTTTGTTTATTGCCAACGAAGATGCGAGCCTGGCGAGGTGGCAGCATCATAGAGCCGATGCACGTGTAGCTATATAAAGAAAGCAGGGAGAAAAAATCTTGACCTGGATGTAAGGTAACTTAACAATAGATTTTGTGTGAGCCAATCACAGCACAAAACATTTTTAGTGAACAAACA
>JANCMA020568470.1:0-10042 GCA_024336925.2 Zoanthus solanderi
TAATAATGGTTTATTTAAAAATAATCAGCCATGGCAATGGGTTATTGAAAAACGACTAATTTACAAGAACATTAAAATTTAAAAATAGGATTATTCTTAGAGCTCTTTTTTGTATAGATTCAAGCTTGTCACTGAGACATGCAGGGAGAGAAGAGTGCCACACAAGGCAACCATATTCAAGAAGTGATCTGATAAGTGTGATATAGACAATGATGAGGTCAGTTACATCTACGCGAGAACACTATGATGTTATTAACAAAATAGCTTCACAAGAAAGGTAATTATATACGGTTTCACTCATTGTTTTTAAACCCATTTATACAGATAGATACACGATTTTATTGAATCAGACTTTTAAAATGTAAGCAAACGTCTTTCCTTCAGCGCTTCCGTATCTGAAATATGCTGAACAAATTATATCAAAACGATATTATGCATTAAGACCGAGTAATAAAACGATATCAGTAATCGTTATTACGTTTATACAGGTAAAAATAGTTAATATAGAAAAATTTTGATCTTTCCTCTCTTCTCTTCAGTGTAGTTTTCAAGAAAAAGCTCTACCATTTTCCTTGTTTGCATTTGTTTCAGGTTGTGTCAGATCACTTGTCCTTTTCATTTTTTTACGGTAGTAAAGCTCGGCCAATGGAACTACAAGTTCTCCTATTGGAAAGTTATCACTTAGAACAACAAATTTTATTACCGAGTCAATCAAGCCTTCAGGAGAAATGCCTGACACAATAAAAACATCCTTGAATTGTAAAGTTGTGTGTTCACCCTTGATAATTTTTGAATACTTCCACATCGAGGCTTTTGGTAAAATACAGAACTTAATTTGCACACCTTGTTGACAACCAATACTTCTTAGAGCAAGATCTTTCAGTTGGTGAATCGAGACATATAACAGAGAGTGCGATTCGTCTAACGAGTTGTAAATTAATGAAAAACTTAGTTTTCCGAACCGGCATTTTTTGTTAACCAGCTCATTTGCTTTGTCTTCCTTTCTGACCTTATGGTTTTCTCGAAAGTCTGAATCATCCATTTTCTCTCGCAGTGGTTCATTTTTGACAATAGAGTTTACTCGGCCTAATTTACTTTCTCCTCTAAGCTCCTCTCTAATAGTATTTATTGAACACGTGTGTTCATTTAAACGCGAATCTTTGAGTGGCTTTCTAACTGATTGCTCGTCGTTTATCCTGAACGTATCTTTTTTAAGTTTCTTTGAAGAGGACTCTTTCTTCAAAGCGTTCAAAAGTCCCTGCATGAACGAACCGTTAACACCCGACTTAACTCCTTGTTTCGTATTGTTACAGTTATCAGACTGGTTTTCGTCTGAGGCCATTTCTATTTTGTTGGAAATGCTATTGTGCGCAGGCACCACATTACTTGGTTGTGATGGCCCAGAAAATGATTCTTGTATAATAATGTTCTCGTCCCAGATTTCTCTCGTTTTCCAGTTCTTTTCTTGTGCGTTCTCTTCATCATTCGTCTTTATCATTTTCTTAGAATTGCTACTGGGTACTACTCTCGCAAAATCTAATTGTGGTGAACTCTTGTGTTTTTTTATAGTTTTGCTGGTGTTTTCTAGATCTTGTGCGTCCTCGTCACTATCGTTCTTGTACATTTTTTTGGAATTATTGCAAGCTCTTAAGCATCTTTCTGTTCCATCGTTGTAGTCGGGATTTTCAATTGTCTGGTAATTCTTCCTTTGCGCATTTTCCTTACTATCGCTTTCGATTATTTTCTGGGAATTGCTACAAAGAACATCTTCATAATTCGATCTTTCTTGTTTTTCAAATTGTGACTTTTCAATTGGAGAAGAGTTAAGTTTTCTTTCAATTTTATTTTCCCAGTAATCAGAAGATATTTTATTGTTGTTAGGTAATAAAACAATTTCCGCGCCTTCACAACTCCGAATATTAACTTTATTTATACATTTTGCGTTTTCCAAGAACTGAGGAGTTTCTTCCTCATTTTCTTTGCTCATTTTGTTCTTTATTTGGAATCCATCAACTGTCTCATTTCCAGTTCTAGTTAAACAATAATTCCTTTTTCTTCTCTCACTAAAATTTGAGCTATTTTTATTTAGTTGCGTAGCAAAACAATTAGCTTGAAGGTTTTCGTTATGTCCAGGCGAAGAAGTTAATTTTCTTACGTTTGTCCTTTCTCTTGGAATTGGAGTACTCGATAGATTAGGCATTTCTTCAAACATACTTAACTCGTCCTTATACTGCTTACAACACTTGAAGTCTCTTGGTAATGATGCGCATCTACGCTGCTGTAACATTGACACTTTTGATTTAAATTTGTTAGATTTTTCATGCCTTGAAGAACCGGAATCAAATGCCATGCTTAATGAAACGCTGGATATATCTATTCCTAAGGTATCATCTCTCACGCCAGTATTGTTCCAGTTGTTTGTTTGATCATCACCTGAGACGATTGACGCTGTTGCTGTCGTTTGGTGACCTAAGAAACTTCCCCCTCTTATATCAAAGGCACTTCCACTTTTGAGAGTTTTATTGTTCGCAAAGAAACTTGCCCCGGGGATTTTAAAATTTTCTGTTTCTTGACCGTTTCTCTGGGCGGAACTGATTTCATCTCTAAGTTCCTTAGCCTCGTTGTTTTGTAAACCAATACTTGTTTGAACGGTTTTCCATTGAACTGAACTCTGGTCTCTTGTATTATTGATGTCGATTTGCGATTCAGCTAATATGCTTGCTCCTCGAACATTCTCAAGCACGTCACTGGCTCCTACAACTCCTGACTCGCCAAGCACACTTGCCCCTCGAGTGTTAGAACTTATGCAATTGGATGCATTTGTACAAGTTTGAACAAAGTTTGTCTTTTCTGTCGTCCTGTCCACAAGAGGATCGTAATTAGTGTTTCTTGCACTTCGGCATTTACTAAAACTCCGTCCATGTTTAACTGTTTTAGGAGTGTTTTTTATTTCACAGCAGGATTGACTTGTGTCTTTCTCTTCTCGGTCATCATCAAGACTATTGTCAGTGCTAAGGGTTCTTACATTTTTAAGTCTTTTTTTTACTATCTTTTTACATCGTGATTGACATTTTAAACCATGGCTGCAAGTCTTGTCTACAGCTTGTAGCTTTGCTCCCAATCGGTTGGTATCACTTTCGCTGGTTGCATCCAATGAATGGCGCCTTTGGGTTTTGGTTAATTTTTCCTTGCGGTGCAATACATGTGGCCTTCGACGAGTCCTTAGACTAATGTTATGTGCTTGTGATACAGCAGAGGAAATCTGATCTGCAATACAATCTTCTCTCCGAGGATGCTTACTTTGAATTTCCTCAATATCCTTAAGCCACTTTTGTACTGCCAAGTTGCGAGAAGACAATGTTAAGATGTTTTTCATTTCAAAGGTATTTTGTAGTCCTAATATCCGCTGGGAAGTAGTGTCATTTTCAGCTGGTTCACAAGCTGGTGTTACTGGCGAAACAGTCCTACTACGTAAAAGCAAGCTGCAACTGTTACTAGTACAACTTTCGTAACCTAGGCTATAAATTTCATAACTAAGCTGCAAATGACTAGCGTTACGGCTGGGTGTTGTCAGTGCGCGCTTATCTTTTGATTCCACTATTTCCTTTGCGTCCATATCAGTGCTTATGCTAGAGTTCTGTATTTTCTCTCGTGGCTGCTGCGAAAGTTTTGGAGAATGGCAAAAGCTCTGTTCACCCAACATTTGTGACTCTCTGTTACTCTTGTTAATGCCAGGAACATTTTCAGTGCCACATAGAGTACCACAGTGTTTCAATTGGTTTTCTTGATCAGTTTGTTTTGTTATTTCAGGACTTATCGCAGGCTTTACACCCCTGTCAGCAACTTCCGGTGATACAACAAAGTTCACTGCGCAAGTTTGGCATGATAAGCCAGAAATACCAGCTACAAGACTGCTGACTGGTTGATGCTGTGGCAGGTCATTGTACTCTTTCTTAACCGCATCAACGACTTCATTGTTTTCTTGCTGGAGGACCGGAGCGATGGCTGGTTGGAGCATTTCCTCAGTCACATCGTGTAACCGAAGTCTTTGACCTTTTTGATTCGGCTTAGGGGGGCCACCATGAGATTTGTTGTTTCCCCAGCAGGGGTTTGAAAGTAACAGACTGGCGAAGATACTCATTAGTAAGACACCTATCACGGGAAATACGACGGTTTCAATGGTGGCTGTGTTTGCCTCTTGTGAATGCAAGTGAAGTTCA
The DNA here is from genome assembly GCA_024336925.2 of Zoanthus solanderi. Classification (NCBI taxonomy): domain Eukaryota; kingdom Metazoa; phylum Cnidaria; class Anthozoa; order Zoantharia; family Zoanthidae; genus Zoanthus; species Zoanthus solanderi. Next base: position 4,221 of record JANCMA020568470.1, read on the forward strand.
TCCGCTGCTGTCAAATCTAAAGTAAACAAATGAAACTTATTTATCACAAGTTAGTAACAGTAGGAAAAAAACAACAATTCACTTTCAGGCAATTTAAAAATAAATACATATTTTGATAAGTAGAAGCGTAACGATTATGGGATGTGGCTAGAATATAAAACATAACTGTGTTGCACATGCGTGCTGTTAATGACCCAGCCACTAAATAGGGCACTACGGCCTCGTGGGTCAGAGGGACTAAGCCCGTACTAAAAAAATTTGAGTACCCGACCGAGAATCAAATTGAGATCAACTAGATCTGCGTTCGAGCCCGAGTCACACAGATGTGGAGATTGGATGGGATGGGGATAGGAAGGTGGAGGAGGGAATGGGAATTGTAACCGTCCCACCACCTTGACTCCCCTAAATGATTAAATTAACAATATAGTTTTAACCCTGACAATGAACTACAAGTCCAAAAACGTTTATTTTTACACTGGCTTAAAACTTTTCAATTTACGCTATCTATATAGCGTGAAATGTTTTCGTGTTGAGCTCACTAAATGCCAAATAGACTCAATATTTCTATCTACTGCCTTTGAATTATCTCGATTTTATCTTAGTAGGAATTCACAAACCATTGTTTAAGATGGTGATTGAGTTTTATTCAATGTTCAACTTTGTTTTAAGCGCAAAATGATGTCGTTTGCCAAGTGCAATTCTATCATCATTGTTGGCTTCTAACAATCTGATCCCGAGCGTGCTGTAGAGGTTGATTTCCCAATGATATTGATAATGCGTACTCCAGGTGCTTAACCAATCACCTTAAATCTCGAATTGAACTCAAAATAATTTACATCGATAGCTTCAGTAGAAACATTTTAAATTCCTTCTGTCAATGCCGCTTGAATTGTCAATTTGGTAAGATGCCAGTTTACAGTGCGGGATTTCCGACGGAACGATGGCCGACATTTGCGGTTTTAAAGTAAGAAGGAGAAGGTTCTGCCTTTGCTGTCACATTTGCAATTGGAGTTCAGTTCAATGGAAAAAGTCTGTAAATCGTAAGTTTATTCTTTATCGGGGACTTGAAAAAAGTAAAACCTTTACGAGCCAGGTGGCCCATGGAGCCGGCGCTTATCTCCGGTTTCTGTAGTGTTAAGCGGATGAGAATCTTTGACTCCCCCTGGACGGAACACTAATCCGTTGCAGGTTAGCTCCCAGCATACGCTAGTACTCATTTATTTACCCCGGAAGGATGGAAAGCTGAATAAGCAGAGCCGGGATCGAACGGAAGTGATTTTCCAATCTTCCTAGCCAGAGGCTAATGTTTAATAGCTCGACGGCTCAAATATTGACGTGAAAATCGAATTTGCTAAGAGAGGAAAATCCTCGGAGTCAGATTGAGATCGACAAAAATCTCAGCCCACGTGCGGAGCCTAGAAATCGACGACCGTGTTGTAGAGGTGGAAGGCGCAACCGATGACCACTACGCGAACCTAACTCCAACCTTGTGGTAGGTAAGCAGAGATCTTACAACTGCGCCAACCATGCCTACCTTGGGACTCAACAAAACCCACGAAAATTAACTTGTCGAATTATTAAGAGAGCAGGGAAGTGAACTCTGTGTATGTGGTATATGATCCTCTCCGATCCTTGTCATGCATGGCTGAATATTGATCTCTTGTTAGTAGCGATACGTACATGTAGGGTCCGTAGCGTATTCACTTTGAACATTATGAGAAATGCTAAAAATTTGAGATATTATTTTAAAAAATATATCGTAATTGATTTTATACCGCGTTTATTATCAACGACGGTATGTACACAATTTAAATTATTGCCCACTACAGAAATGAATAGTGGCCTGGGTACTAAAATGGTTGCGTGAGATTGGACATATCCGTTGGGTAGACAAAAATGAAGGAGCTTTTGGATATTACAAGAAACGAAATCCCCATCCCCCCTCTCAGTCTTAGAAAACCTTTCTTTTTTCAATAAATGTAGTTATAACTGCTTAAACCTGAAGTTTTTGGTCTTTCTGATTTATCCAAAATACTTTTGCTATTAGTGTTGATTCTTAAACACGACATGTTGATTTATTGAGTTAAGCAATTCCTGTCTACCCAAACAAGCCTCCCAGGACTGCGCGGTCATTTTAGTACCCAGTTTTTTTTTCGATTTTGTAGTGGACTGAATTGCCAAAAGAAGATAATCGTAACACTGTTCCTATAATAAATGCGGTGCAAAATTAAAATGACTCGCCCTCTCGATCGGTAGCTGTGGTTTCCCAGCCCAGTTGGTGGAGGTGCTGTGCCCGGTGTTAAGGCGGACCACCGGTTCGAATTCCGTTAAAACCTAGCATTGCTTTTTCAGGCTTCTCTGTGGTAATTATTGAAATTACGAACAGAACAGTGACGACTAGTCATAACGTTGTTAGGCGGATTTTGGTAAACTGGTTTTTTTTTGTTTTTTTTTTGTTGATTTAATCACACCACAGGGTGAGATTCAACAAACCTACATATCAGTCACAGTAACATGGTCATACACTGAAAAATAATAACGTTTATGCCTTTTATAGAGCAGGTTATCTTTTTCTTAGATTTTGTAGTTGTAAGGAAACGGTGAGAAACTTCTTTAATTCACAATTGTTTTTACTTGATTTCTATACAGTCAAATAGTTTGTAAAAGCAAAACTCTTAATGACGAAGGGTTAACATTCGGAACGTCAACCCCTTACAGTGAAACCATAATATTTTCATCTCTGGGTTGTCTTAATAAGGAATTGTATTTGTGCCCACCTGTTCGCGGGTGGTAGGAAAACAAAAAAGTATTCCGGAACAAAGAACAAAGCGTATGTTGCCAATGAAGCGCTGCCAATTTGCAGTTTAATTTTAAAATTAAAGGTAATTACAAGACTTTAGAAAAAGCAGAAGAGAGAGGGTTTGTGATCAATTTGAAATTCGTCGTCACGCCCTAATTTGTGACTTCATGATCGTGTTAGTCTCGTGCAAGTGGGTGTACGACACACTGAGCAAAATTATAAACAGTGAAAATCGAATTGTAGAAACCGAATTTATCAATGTAGACAAACAATTTTTACCTGTCATTATTCGAATGACTTTATTTTGTTGTATTTTGTTGTTATAATGAGGTTGTATGATCTATGTACCAAACGAAACTAGTTAGAAATAAGTCTCTAGCTAGAAGCTTTCAGCAAAAACTAGAACTGTGAAAATTGTAATAAAGTATAAAACAATTTTGGATGTATAAAGGCAAAACCACATGTACTGACCTGTTGAGTAACTCTGAGAAGCGTTCATTGTGAATCTCTCCATCTTGATTTTCAAGGCAATTTTTTTTAAATTTATTCTCTGAGGTACGAGGTGTCATGTCTTCACATCCTAAGAATCGTAGATGCGTAATATATACGGGCTGCGTAATTCTCGAAGCAAGTTGTTGACCACACCCTTTCATTTTATCATGTGATTTAAAATGATGAAGCTAAATAGTCGTAAAGAACCATGCAAATTAATTGAGGGTTAGAGACGGATGCAAGTGTTTTGCTTACAATGAGACGCACGCGCTGGCCAAACAATGAACAATAAATTTTAATATTGAATGCATAAAGCGAAGCTTTGATGTTTAGAACTTATTCTACTTAAAGGTCAAAACTTGCTTAATATATTTAATGTAAAAATAAGATAACATTTTATGTCATAACACATAAAACAGAGTTTTTAAAAATAGCCTCAAGCACAAACAAGAGAAATAAATTTAATTAACTATTTACAGTAAACAAAAGTGTAAGTAAATATGTATTCATCTTTGTTTAGATAGTATCACTGTCTTCAAAAGGACCGCTTTCAAGAAGAAGACGAGCAGGCTTCTTTCGGTGTCAGTTTAGAAAATTGGTTTACGGTGTCGATATTTGTGGAAAAAGGTCTAGGTACCTTTGATAACAGCATCACTATATAATGGAATGCATTGGTTTGATAGCTTTTCAATGGAAGGCGTTTTACTAGATTAAGAGACAACACTACTGCTAAAAATTTTCAACATATGCATTTGTTGTTTTGTTGTCTTTGGCACTGTACTGTAATTTCTGATGCTGTTCAAGATCTATGCCCTGTTCACGTTGTGTTTGTATATATTCTTGCTTTTTGACCGCTGTGATTTTGGAGGCAAGGCTTATTAACCCTATGAATAGTTTAAATACTGGGCGTTTTGGTGGCTCCGTACCACTCCCTCTCCTCCCCTTTATTACTGAACTACTCAGGATATGTACTTATTGAAGCTCGGAAAGTATATTCACCATCATCATACAAACATTTTAACATCAAGCAATTGCGCTAACATATTAAACTTTTAATACTCTTTTAATATTTAAATATTTTACTGGCGTTTTGAATAAATACACAATTGCGCTGACGTCAATGCTTTTTTATGACGTCATCTAGTTGTCTTGAATTAAAATTGAAAGTATTTTCCTGAACTTAAAAACAAAAATAAATTGTTATTATATGTTGTTGTGGAAACTGTGTATTTCTATTAGTATTAACTACATATGCATTTAGAATGGCTGACATCAGCAGTTCCTTGTTTGTAACGTCAGCTTGTTTTTTTAAAAAATAGCTGGCTAAACTTTTTCAACCAAACTACGGCTGCTAATATTTGAAAAACTCAAAACTAAGAAAGTGGTATAAACAGCTGTATATAAAAAGTTTTGTTGATTCCATCAATTTTGCTGATGCTAACTGCACTAAAATCTACCTTTTCTGTTACCTTTAATACCAACGGTTATACTAAGGCCTTATCAACGGTTGCTTGGCAACAGAGATATATCATAGAGCCTATATGTACTTTAAGGTCCAAAATATTTGGACCTTAAACTTTCGGACATTAAACTTCTTCAAACAAAAAAATTTCAAACCACTTTTTGGCGTAAAAAATATTTCGGTCATTTTTCCCTGTACATTTCAGACAAACGACAACCGAAATATTGTGTATATATAAAAAAAATTAATGTCGTATTTGTTTTACTTTTTTAATGTTTTAAAGTTTTAGTTTTTAACGACCAATTAGATCATTCATTGATCGGCGACATCAGCAGAATTTTCGTTAACGGTTGCTTGCACTTTTTTTCTTCCACTAAATATACTGTTTTTAAAAAGTTTAATTTATTAATAAAACTTATTTGGTTTCAAACAACACCAGTAAATACGAGGGCACTATTGCTTCAGTCTGCTGTTTTTAAAGTCATTAGGGACTTTAAGATACGAGGACGGAGAAATGACGACGGCAGTTGTGAAAAATATTATTTCTAGTTTATGTTTTGCATTTTAGATCACTGATAAATTTTCCATTTCGACTTTGCATGAGATTTTCGAACAGTAAAAGCTAAAAGGTTCAGCCTCGAAGGCAAACAAAGATTTTTCAAATTTTGTTGTTTGACATTCACGTTGTCCACAGAACCCCAAAAGTGAGCTCTCCGCGTCGTATCACCGAAGATGACGGTGAGCAGGTGGCCCGCTTGCTACATTCCAGCGTGCAACTATTGTATTCAATAATTAAGACTATTACCGGACCGAAACCTGAGTTTTTTGGCCGCTATATTGACGACTGTATATTGGTGCTACTTCTTGTTCTCGTGTTGAGTTAGATTCATTTATTTCTTACGTTAATTCTTTTCACCCTGGGACATCAGCGATAAGTCTGTCACTTTTCTTGACATCTCAGTCAGTATCACTGACGATCATCTTAGCACCTGTGTCCACTATAAACCCACTGATTCTCATTCTTATTTACTTTATTCTTCCTCTCATCCCAAGCATACTTTAAACGCT